>MU781624.1:2016-36961 GCA_026770625.1 Nicotiana glauca
TTTTTTTTTTTGATGAAAATAAAGTAAAATGGTCCAAACTAGCTAAAATAGCTATATTAGGCCTAAATTAAATATTTATGCAAAATTGTAAAAATTCTCGGGGAGGGTCAAAAATCACGTGTTTACAATTATTTTCTCTTAAAAATCTGTTACAAGGAAAAACAATTACGAGAAAGTTATGGATGTAATTCAAATACATGTAAGATGTTATTCAAAACTTGTCAAGGTTCAAAATAAAAACTTGTCAATGTTATTCCCAAAGAAACATGTGTGTTCCTATTTCTTTTATCGTATGTTAACACCATTATGAAGTTGAGACGTCTTCTTCATTAAGTGTCGAAATATAAAATTGCCCTCTTTTATAAAACTCATGTTTAAAACTAATTAGTCAGGAGATTAACTGAAGCATTTTTAAAGAGCAAAATGCAAGATATTTTATAAGTCCTTAAAAATAAAGGCAACAATAGAATATACAGAAGTCTAAGATAATAACATCAAAAGGTTCTTAAAATACTTAAGATTAAGTGCGAAACTTAATAAAAAAACTGACTTGTTTATATAGAATTGCCCCACAAAAGACTTGGGGGCCTGCGTTCTAAAAATAAAACCCTTAGATGAAGCCAAAGGTTTCTAACATGGTTTTCCAAAGAGGTACCTGCAACAAAAACAAGGAATTCAAGATAAATTTTCTAAGAAGATGTGGGAACTGAAGAAGAAGCATCAACAACAATGGGCTCAACTTGAACAGGAGCTTTAACAACGGCAATAGGCTCGACTTGAGTAAGGGCTTCAAAAGAGGAAGTTTCAACTTGTCTTGTAGCAGTGGGCTCGATTGGGCTTGAAGAAGATGCGATACCCGCATGAACCTTAACCACGGGAGCTTCAATCATAGGGGAAGGGAAGTCCTGCGGTTGCTGAGCTTGTTCCATGGTTTCATTGACCTTAGCTAATTCAGCCTCTAGGTTAAAACCTTTTTGCCCAACTTCAAGTAAGGTATCACGACGGGAATTCAGGAAAGCCCAACTCACCTTAACGTCAAAATTTTCTTCAAGGATCTCATAATCCTTTTCCCAAGCAGTGACCTCACTTTTGAGCTCTTCATTCTCAGCCAAAGCAGAATTATAAGAATTTTGAAGGGATGCATGAGAGCTCTCTAAAGCACGCACCTTATCAACAGAAACTCGAAGTTCCTCTTGTGTCTGGGTTAAGTATTGCACAAGTTCCCCAACATAAACCTCTTTTTGAGCTAACAAAGCCTTTAATGCCCTATTTTCCTCACTAGCCTTGGATAGCTGTTATGAAAAGGAGGATTCAAGGCGTTCTTTTTCCTTATCAGCTTGGCTCGAGGAAGCCTTGATCACCACCAACTCCTAAGTTAATGCTCATACTTGCTGCTCTAAGGTACTTCTTCTCTCTTGTAAATCCTCCATGTCGATTTGAGCATTGTCAAACTGTTCTTTCCAGTTGTTTGCCTCCAACTGGGAATCACGGGTAGCCTTCTCTATATCATGAGCAGCCTTCTACAAATCACGTGACACCTTCTCCAAGAGGGAGATTCTGCTCATCATCTCGGTGCCAATAAGATTGGCCTAAGTAAAAAAAAAGGAAGTCAGAATCCCAAAGTCAAAATTTTTTACAAAATGGAGAAAAGTAGGAAAGAAAAATACCTTTAAAGTGGCATGCACTATGTCGTTCATGAGAGTTAGGTTTCTATGGCTTTCAAGTTTAGATTTCTCGATGGGACCAATCAAAGGATCGAGCGAAATATCAACTTGACCGGACTCTCTTAAGAGGTTGTTGTTGGCAGGAACTTCAATGGTTATGCTCCTCATAGCAGTACTCCTACTTGAAGACCCCACCCACGTATGGTGAACGATAGGTGGAGGAATTGCCAGAGGAGGAGCGGTGGAAGAAGTAACAACAGTGGAGGAAGGAACAGAAACGATTGTTGTGGGTAAAAACATAATTACGGGTACGAGAGAAGAAAAAGAAGATAAGGGAAGTTCATCTAGAACAGGTCCTAAGGTTCCACTACCAAAACTACTAACAAAAAGTTGATCGATAGACTCACGAGTGTCGTGAGGAGGGACATCATCATCAGGGATGATAACTGGAGTACTCGGAAAGAGACAGATGTGGGGAGACTTTAGCCTCGTCATCAGAGACGATACGTCTCCTGGCTTGTGGTCCCGTCACCAGGGAGCCCTCGTCTTCTTCCTCTGAATCTTCTTCCTCAGTAGCTTTTCTTTTTGAAAAACCCAAGAATATATCTTGGGCTGAAGAGGTACGAGTACCCAAAGAGTCACGAGAAGCCAAGATTGCCTCTACAATGACTCCTCGAATAGCAAATCCTGATAAAAAGAAGGATAAAAGTTAGAACAAAGAAAATATTTATATATAGACAATGTAAAATAGAAACTCTTACCATGAGTTTTTACTTTCTAACCGTAACGGTTGGAAAGGTTTTTCCACGACCTACCCTCCATTGGGGCGGTCTTCAATAATTTTCCTACCCAACCACGAAAGCTGGGTACAGTCTCTACAATATCCATGGTTGCTGAGAAAAGAAAAAAAAGCGACATTAGAAAAGTTTATAAGCTTAAAAGGAAAAGGCACGAGGAAGGTTTAACACTTACGTGCAAAGTTCCACTTCTCAGGGAAGGGAACATTATTTTCACCCGCTAAACCAGCAGTGGGGGCATCAACAAACCGATCATACCAACCATGGTCTTAGTCCTCAGGTCTCTCTAAAACCCTCTTGCTCCTGGCTGCTAGGGTAAACATACCATTGTGAAAAAGCCTAGGGGAATAGAGGTGACTTAGATGGGGAACAGTAAATTCAACATCCACTATGTTAGCAAGGTGACTCAAGCATGCGACAACCCTCCAAACAATTGGACCAATTTGACCCAAACACACGTTGAAAAAATGGCAGAAGTCTAGGATGATTGGGTCAATGGCTGGTTTAAACCCTAGAATGAAAGGGTACATGTAAACAAAAGAGAATTTGATTAAGTAGGAAGTGATCCTTTGATTTGGGTTAGGAATGATAATTGGAAAATCATCACTCCAGTGACAATCTTTACAAACTATGGGAGTTAAAACTTCTGTGATTTGAGTGGGGAAAGCGTCAACACGATCTAAAGAGGCAACTTGGGTCCTGAGAAATTCTCTATCATGGTAAAAAGAAATTTCTGTTGGGACTATTTCTTCAACTAGAGGCTCACGTAGAGGCTCAGAAGATTCTTTGTTCCTAGGAGATGCCCTCTGAGAAAGGGAACTTCTAGTCCTAGAAGAAGGACCAGAGTTAAAAGAAGGAGTGGATCTGCTGCCACCACGAGCAGATCCCAAGTTACGGAGTCTACCCCTCTTCTGTGCCTAATCGGAGCATTGGGGAAGTTATCTAAAATGGGGGTTCTCCTAGGGTTAGTGTTTGGTAAAGCCATGACGAAGAAGATAAAAGTGAAGCAGGAGAGAATAAGAGGTTTTTGAAGAATTAAAGTGTTTGATACGCTTTATGTGGTAAAAGACAAGTAAAGAATTTATATTTATACTAATGGGTAATCGGCAAAAGGAAAAAGTACGATGATGGAAGACCCATAATAATGATAACTGACACTTCGTGAACAAGGAAGCCGAAAAGAAAGCCTAAGAAAGTGTTGCAAAACCGTAGAACCAATAAGAGGATGACACGTGTCTAATACATTAAATGGAAGTGACCATTGAAGCTTCAACTCTATAAGAGAATTAATGGTGAAAAGAATTCTCATTTAATGAATTCCACTTCCCAAATATTCAAACTAATGAATAAATAGAAAGTGGAGGGACTATCTGTATTGGGGAAATTTTTATATATATATATATATATGGTGATGTCATGACCCTAGTTCACCAATTATGAACACGTCATGACGGCACCTAGTCTCCACGACCAAGTAAGCCTAACACATTACGGAAGTAACAACATTTGCAGAACTAAATAACATGAATAATGTAAACAGTTGCCGCCTGGCACATACACTTTAACACTTTAAAGATATGAAACTATCCCCAAAGACCTGGAAACCCACGAGCAACACAGCCTAAGAATGAAACATAATACTGCTCTAATCATCTGGAAATGTCTATATCAAGGAAAAAATAGAATATCATCTAGCTAATTAGAAGGTAGAGTGAGAGGGAGACTCTTCGATCTGCGGACGCGATAGATATACCTCAAGTCTCCGAAAATGCTCCTGCAGCTACTGGTAGTGAGCCTGCGTAGAGGTACCTCGATCTGCACATGAAAAACATGCGCAGAAGAAGCATGAGTACACCACAGCGGTACTCAGTAAGACCTCGGTTGGGTAGTGACGAGGAAAGGTCAGGGCCCTACTAAGACAGACATAATAAAATAGAAAAATATAACAGTGTTGAAGTCTAATGAAAACTAATGAACACAGCAATGTGGTAAGACAATTCAATGAAATATAATACTACAAGACATAACAAAGATACATAGTAAAAACAGCTAAATTACAAGAATACCGACGAGGGCCTCCCAGGATACTGTCCTGTAGCCCTTTTCTCAACTGTCCAATGGATCTCCCGGGATACCGTCCCGTAGTCCAATTATCATATCAATATCAAAGGATCTCTCGGGATACCATCCCGTAGTCCAATCATCAGTGTGTAGGGGATCTCCCGGGATACCGTCCCGTAGTCCCAAAATAAAAGTGCAGGGGGATCTCCCGGGATACCGTCCCGTAGTCCCAAAGTAAAAATGCAGGGGGATCTCCCGAGAATCAAACACGTAGTCCCAAAGTAAAAATGCAGAGGGATTTCCCGGGAATCAAACCCGTAGTCCCAAAGCAAACAAACAAAGGGGAGCTCCCGGAATCCCGCATCCGTAGTCCCAAAGTAAATGCGCAACCAACATCAGAGAAATATTCAGAAATTGAAGTACAACAATACAAGTCAACAAATAATACTGGCCTAACATGCTCCACGTAATCACAGTTAATACAATTTAAACAAATAGGCAACTTGGATCAATTAAACATGCTCTTCTACGCTAGCACATGCTATAATAGCAAGTAAAGTAAGGCAAATATGAAAGAAATCCAACTCAAGTATTTAAGTAAAAATTCAGATTTCAACAATTAGATCAAGTACCTAAGGGACGAAGTCCCCCACACAAGGTTAGGCAAGCCACTTACCTCGAACCGGTGCAAAATCAGCTAGGGAACGATGCCCTTGCCAAGAGTATCCGACTCCAAATGGCCCAAATCTATTCAATTCAATTACAAATCGTAAATAATATTGCAAACAACTGATTCCACTATTAAAATTAAAGCTAGGGCGCGAAAATAGGTAAAATGACCAAAATTCCCCCAGACAACGTCTCAGAATCGAATAATTTTTACATTTTCAGAACCCTCGTACTCTCACGAGTCTAACCATATAAAAATCTCCCAAATCAGAGGTCAAATGCCCACTCAAAATCACAAAATTAGGTCTAAGAAGTTTTACCCATTTTTCCCAATTTTTGACCTTGAATTTTAATTCTAATGGTTGATTTAGCTTAAGAAATGATGGAATATAACTAGAAAGGATCAAAGTAACGTTACCCAATGATCCTCTTCAAAATCCACTCAAAATCGCCTTCTCCCGAGCTCTCAATTGATTTTTATAACTTTGAAATAAACCCTCGGATTAAACCCTTATAAGACCTGTGATTTCCGCTTTTGCGGCCCAGGGACTGCTTCTGCGGTCCTGCTTTTGCAGTGAGACTAACCTCTTTTGCAGTTCAACATAAAGGGGCGGGGTCCGCTTTTGCGAACTAATAACCGCATTTGTGATTCCGCTTACGCAGAAAGGAGACCGCTTCTGCGGTTCTCCTGAGATGGTGCAAATCCGCTTGTGCGGTGAAATGGCCGCTTATGCGGCTCCTTGTCTGCGGTGAGATGGCAGCTTATGCGGCTCCGCTTCTACGGCTCCAAGACCACAGAAGCGAAAATACCAGAACCCTGCTGCAACCTTTACTTCTAACTCCAAACTTGCCCGTTGAGCATCCAAAATCATCCCGGGACCCCCGGGACTCCAACCTAAAGCACCAATACCACCTAATACCTTATTCGAACTTGTACAAATCCTCAAAACACCTCAAACGACACCGGAAGACCGATTAAATCAAGGATTCAAGCCTAAGAACTTCAAATTCTATCAAAATACGCTTTCGATAAAAAACCTAACCAAACCTTGTCCGAATGACCTGAAATTTTGCACACACATCCCAAATGACATGACGGAGCTACAGCAACTTCCGGAATTCCAATCCGACCCTCGGATCAAAAATTCAATATTGGACCGAAAACCTCAAAATTTCAAACTTCAGCATTTCAAGCCTAAATGAGCTACGGACCTCCAAATTACATTCCGAACACGCTCCCAACCCCGAAATCACCTAACGGAGCTAAGAGAACCATCATATTTCCATTCCAAGGTTATCTTCACCCTATTCCGAATACGGACCATTTTTCAACTCTTAAGCTCTCATATAGGGACTAAGTGTCCCAAAACACTCCGAATCCTAATACCGAACATCCCGACAAACCAAAATAGCAGAAATGAACTTAGGGAAAGCAGTTAATGGGGGATCAGGGCATAAATTCCATAAACGACCGGCCGGGTCATTACATCCTCCTACACTTAAACATTCGTTCGTCCTCGAACAAGAATAGAGAACATACCTGAAGTAGCAAAAAGATGAGGGTACTGGCTGCACATATCCTGCTCGGTCTCCCAAGTCGCCTTCTCGGCCGGCTGACCCTGCCACTGGACCTTCACTGAAGCGATGTTCTTTGACCTCAACTTTCTGATCTGCTTGTCCAGAATGGCCACTGGCTCCTCAACATAAGATAGATCCTTGTCTAGATGGACTGAACTGAAATCCAACACGTGCGACGGGTCACCGTGATATCTTCGGAGCATCGAAACATGAAACACCGGATGAACTCCAGCTAGGCTGGGAGGTAAGGCAAGCTCATAAGCAACCTCCCCAACTCGCCTCAAGATCTCAAAAGGTCCAATAAATCTCGGACTCAGCTTCCCTTTCTTTCCAAATTTCATGACGCCCTTCATAGGCGAGACCCGAAGCAGAACCCGCTCGACAACCATGTATGACACATCACGAACCTTCTTATCCACATAACTCTTCTGTCTGGACTGGGCTGCACGGAGTCTGTCCTGAATCACTTTAACCTTCTCCATAGAATCCTGAACCATCTCTGTGCCCAATAACTTGGCCTCACCCGGCTCAAACCAACCCACTGGAGATCTACATCTCCTACCATATAAGGCCTCATACGGCGCCATCTGAATGCTAGACTGATAGCTGTTGTTATAAGCAAACTCCGCCAGTGGCAGGAAATGGTCCCATGACCCTCCAAACTCAATCATGCACGCATAGAGCATATCCTCCAAAATCTGAATAGTGCACTCGAATTGTCCGTCCGTCTGGTGGTGGAATGCCGTGCTCAACTCCACTCGAGTGCCTAACTACTGCTGCACGGCTCTCCAGAACCGCGATGTAAACTGAGTGCCTCTGTCTGAGATGATAGAAACTGGAATACCATGCAATGGGACGATCTCCCTGATATAGATCTCCGCCAACCGCTCCGATGAATAAGTGGTACACACAGGTATGAAATGAGCGGACTTGGTCAGCCGATCCACAATGACCCAAATAGAATCAAACTTCCTCACGGTCCGTGGGAGTCCAGATACGAAGTCCATGGTGATACGCTCCCATTTCCACTCCAGGATCTCAATCTGCTGTAGCAACCCATCCGGACGCTGGTGCTCAAACTTCACCTGCTGGCAGTTGAGGCATCTAGACACGTAGTCAACTGTATCCTTCTTCATCCGCCTCCACCAGTAGTTCTGCCTCAAGTCCTGATACATCTTTGCGGCACCCGGATGGATGGAATACCACGAGATATGGGCCTCAGCTAGAATCAACTCTCGAAGATCATCGACATTGGGCACACAAATCCAGCCCTGCATCCTCAACACTCCATCATCCCCGATGGTAACATCTCTGGCATCTCCACGCCGAACTCTGTCCTGAAGGACAAGCAAATAAGGGTCATCAAACTGCCACTCCCTGATGTGATCAAATGGGGAAGACCGAGAAACCACACAGGCTAGAACCCGACTGGGCTCTGAAAGGTCCAATCTCACGAACTGCCTGGCTAAAGCCTGAACATCCATCGCCATAGGTCTCTCTAAGGCTGGTAGATATGCCAAACTCCCCAAACTCTCCGCCCGGTGACTCAAGGCATCGGCAACCACATTGGCCTTGCTCGGGTGATAAATAATAGTAATATCATAATCCTTTAACAACTCTAACCATCTAATCTAACGCATATTCAGGTCCTTCTGCTTAAGCAAGTGCTGCAAACTCTGATGGTTAATTTAGATATCACAAGGCACCCTATACAAATAATGACGCCAGATCTTCAAGGCGTGAACAATGGCAGCTAACTCAAGATCGTGGACAGGGTATTTCTTTTCATGCACCTTCAACTGTCGGGACACGTAGGCAATCAACCTACCATCCTGCATTAATACCGCTCCAAGTCCAACCCGTGAGGAATCACAATAAACTGTGTAGGACCCTGAACCGGTAAGCAACATCAAGATTAGGGCTGAAGTCAAAGCTGTCTTGAGCTTCTGGAAGCTCTCCTCACACTCCTCTGTCCACTAAAATGGGGCACCCTTCTAGGTCAATCTAGTCATAGGGGTCGCGATCGATGAGAACCCCTCCACAAAGAGACGGTAATAACCCACCAAGCCAAGGAAACTACGGATCTCAGTAGCTGAGGAGGGCCTGGGCTAACCCTGCACGGGCCCCACCTTTCTCGGATCCACTCGAATGCCCTCACTCGACACCACGTGGCCTAGGAATGCCACAGAACTCAACCAGAACTCACATTTGGAGAACTTTGCATACAATCTCTTCTCCCTCAGAGTCTGAAGCACTACCCTCAGGTGATGCTCATGATCTTCCCGACTCCAAGAATATACCAGAATATCATCAATAAAAACAATCACGAATGAATCAAGATATGGTCTGAATACGCTGTGCATCAAATGCATAAAAGCTGACGGGGCATTAGTCAGCCCAAAAGACATAACAAGGAACTCGTAATGACCATACCGAGTCCTAAAAGTAGTCTTCGGGATATCTGTCTCCCGAATCTATAACTGATGGTAACCTGAGCGCAAATCAATCTTGGAAAACACCTGTGCGCCCTAAAGCTGATCAAACAGATCATCAATATGGGGTAAAGGATATCAATTCTTCACTGTAATTTTGTTCAACTGGCAATAACCAATGCACATACGCATAGAACCGTCCTTCTTCTTCACAAACAAAATAAGGGCTCCCCATGGTGAAACACTAGGTTGAATGAAACCCTTACCCAACAATTCCTGCAACTGATCCTTCAACTCCTTCAACTCAGGAGGAGCCATGCGATATGGGGGAATGGAAATGGGCTGAGTGCCCGGCAACAGATCAATGCCAAAATTGATATCTCTATCGGGCTGCATGCCCGGAAGATCAGCTAGAAAGACATCGGGGAAATCCCGTACCACTAGGACTGAATCAACAGAAGGGGTGTCAACACTGACATCTCTCACATAAGCTAAATAAGAAGCACACCCCTTCTCAACCATACGTTGAGCTTTAAGGAAAGAAATAACCCTGCTGGGAGTATGATCTAAGGTACCACTCCACTCAATACGTGGAACACCTAGCATAGCCAATGTCACGGTCTTGGCGTGAAAATCAAGAATAGCATGATGGGGCATCAACCAGTCCATGCCCAAAATAATATCAAAGTCAACCATACCGAGTAATAATAGATCAACCCTGGTCTCAAAACCACAAATAGTAACCAAACACGACCGGTACACGCGGTCCACAATAAGAGAATCTCGCACAGGAGTAGAAACATAAACGGGGGCACTCAAAGAATCCAGAGGCATACCCAAATGCAAAGCAAAATAAGAGGACACATATGAATAAGTAGATCCAGGATCGAATAGAACCAATGCCTCTCTGTGACAAACCGAAATAATACCTGTGATGACAAAATCAGAGGAAACCGCCTCAGTGCGAGCAGGAATGCAATAATATCTGGCCCGACCCCTCTCACAAGGGTGACCTCTATTTCCCCGGCCTCCACCCCTGGCTTGCTGGGTAGGTAGGGCAGGTGGGGCAGCAGTGGGAGCTTGAACCATAGCCTGAGAACTCTGAGAGGCACACTGTGGCTGAGCAATCTGTATAGATGTACCCCTACCAAGTCTGGCGCAGTCCCTAACTAAGTGACGTGTATCGCTACACTCGAAGCAAGCTCTGGGAGGACGTGGTGGCTGTGACTGACTGGAGCTATGTTTGCTAGACTGACCTCTGGAGGTACCCCGCGCAGGAGGCGCGCTAGAAACTGGGGACGCATAATAAGGCTCCTGAGGTGCTGGTGGAGCTGGAGTACTTCCGGCTGCTGGCAAGGCCGAATGAACAGGGCGACCAGAATAACCCCTACCATAATGTCCGGCTGATGAAGTACGGGCACCAGAGTAATGACCCGACTCTCGAGACCTCTTGGCCTCCCTTTCCCCTCGCTCCCCGGCGAGCATACCCTCAATCCGTCTAGCAATGCTCACTACCTACTGGTAGGGAATATCCATCTCTAACTATCGGGCCATGCTGGACCGGATGGGCGGAATAAGACCCTCGATAAACCTCCGCACTCTCTCCCGAACTGTGGCGACCAAAGCCGGTGCATGTCCGGCTAACCTGGTATAACGGATGGCATACTCTGAGACTATCATAGCACCCTGGCACAAATGCTCAAACTCCGCGCGCCATGAATCCCTGAGACTCTAGGGAACAAACTCCCTCATAAACATGTCGGAGCACTGGGTCCAAGTCAGTGAGGCAGATTCGACTGGACTATCCAACTCATAAGTACGCCACTAATCATAGGCGGCTCCCCGAAGCTGAAAGGCAGTGAAAGAAACTCCACTGGACTCCACTATGCCCATAGTACGAATAATGCGATGACACTCCTCCAAAAATCCCAAGGCGTCATCTGAAGCTAGGCCACTGAACACTGGGGGATCATATTTATTGATCCTCTCTAGCCTGCGCTGCTCGTCCTCTGAGACAGCTGACCCATCCTCGGGCTGTACTGGTGCTGCAGGCGGTACAGGAATAACCTCTGGGACCTTCTCCATCGGCACTCTTTGCTTAGGCGTGCGGGCTGCGGGAGTCTGGGCCCCTCCCTCAGCCTGAGATATGGCTGCAGCGAGGGGAAGTAACCCCGCCTGAGCCAAAGTAGTGTACATGCTCATAAACTGAGCCAGGGTCTCCTGGAGCGCTGGAGAAGTAGTAGCTGTAGTAGGTGTACCAGATGCCTGTGCTCCAACTAGATCTGCTGGTGGTACCTCAGCGGTAGCACGTGCGGGTGTTGTGGCTGCACCTCGAGTGCGTCCTCGACCTCTACCACGGCCCCGGCCTCTGACGGCGGCAGCAAGGGACGAGGGTGCTTGGTCCTCTCGTGCAGCACGTGTCCTCACCATCTGTGAGAGAATAGAAGACATAAGTTAAGTTTGATATCCAAAATATTGCACGACAAGGAATTCAAATGAAATGAAGATTTTTCCTAAACTGTTACATAGCTTCTCGTAGAGAAGTACAAACGTCTCCGTACCGCTCAGCGAGACTCTAATAAACTAGCCTGTGTTCCGTGACTCCTATGAACCTAAAGCTCTGATACCAACTTGTCACGACCCTAGTTCACCAGTTGTGAACACGTCATGATGACACCTAGTCTCCACGATCAAGTAAGCCTAACACATTGCGGAAGTAACAACATTTGCGGAATTTATAATCAAAACTAAATAACATGAATAATGTAAATAGTTGCCGCCTGGCACATACACTTTAACACTTTAAAGATATGAAACTATCCCTAAAGACCCGGAAACCCACGGGCAACACAGACTAAGAATGAAACATAATAGTGCTCTAATCACCCGAAAATGTCTATATCAAGGAAAAACAGAATATTATCTAGCTAATTAGAAGGTAGAGTGAGAGGGAGACTCTTCAGTCTGCGGACGCGGCAGATATACCTCAAGTCTCCAAAAATGCTCCTGCAGCTACTGGTAGTGCGCCTGCATAAAGGTACCTGGATCTGCATATGAAAAACATGCGCAGAAGAAGCGTGAGTACACCACAGCGGTACTTTGTAAGTGCCAAGCCTAACCTCGGTTGGGTAGTAACGAGGAAAGGTCAGGGCCCTACTGAGACAAAAATAATAAAATAGCAAAATATAGCAGTGTTGAAGTCTGATGAAAACTAATGAACACAGCAATGTGGTAAGACAGTTCAATGAAATATAATACTACAAGACATAACAGAAATACAGAGTAAAAATAACTAAATTACAAGAATACCGACGAGGGTCTCCCAGGATACCGTCCTGTAGCCCTTTTCTCAACTGTCCAATGGATCTCCCGGGATACCGTCCCGTAGTCCAATTCTCATATCAATATCAAAGTATCTCCTGGGATACCGTCCCATAGTCAAATCATCAGTGTGCAGGGGATCTCCCGAGATACCGTCCCGTAGTCCCAAAATAAAAGTGCAGGGGGATCTCCCGAGATACCGTCCCGTAGTCCCAAAGTAAAAATGCAGGGGGATCTCCCGGGAATCAAACCCGTAGTCCCAAAGTAAAAATGCAGGGGGATCTCTCGGAAATCAAACCCGTAGTCCCAAAGTAAACAAACAAGGGGGAGCTCCCGGAATCCCGCATCCGTAGTCCCAAAGTAAATGCGCAACCAACATCAGAGAAATATTCAAAAATTGAAGTAAAACAATACAGGGCAACAAATAATACTGGCCTAACATGCTCCACATAATCACAATTAATACAATTTAAACAAATAGGCAACTTGGATCAATTAAACCTGCTCTTCTACGCTAGCACATGCTATAATAGCAAGTAAAGTAAGGCAAATATGAAAGAAATCCAAATCAAGTATTTAAGTAAAAATACGGGTTTCAACAATTATCTCAAGTACGCGCTCGTCACCTCACGTACAAGGCGTTCAATTACCAATTATCACATCCTAAGGGACGAAGTCCCCCACACAAGGTTAGGTAAGCCACTTCCCTCGAACCAGTGCGAAATCAACTAGGGAACGATGCCCTTGCCATGAGTATCCGACTCCAAATGGCCCAAATCTATTTAATTCAATTACAAATCGTAAATAATATTGAATACAACAGATTCCACTATTAAAATTAAAGCTAGGGCACGAAAATAGGTAAAATGACCAAATCTCCCCTCCAGCCAACGTCTCGGAATCGAATAACATTTACATTTTTAGAACCCTCGTACTCTCACGAGTCTAACCATATAAAAATCTCCCAAATCGGAGGTCAAATGCCCACTCAAAATCACAAAATTAGGTCTAAGAAGTTTCACCCCTTTTTCCCAATTTTTGACCTTGAATTTGAATTCTAATGGTTGATTTAGCTAAGAAATGATGGAATATAACTAGAAAGGATCAAAGTAATGTTACCCAATGATCTTCTCTCAAAATCTACTAAAAATTGCCTTCTCCCGAGCTCTCAATTGATTTTTCTAACTTTGAAATAAACCCTCGGATTAAACCCTTATTAGACATGTGATTTTCGCTTTTGCGGCCCAGGGACTGCTTCTGCGGTTCCGCTTTTGTGGTGAGACTAACCGCTTTTGCGGTTCAACTTAAAGGTGCGGGGTCTGCTTTTGCGGACTAATAACCGCATTTGTGGTTCCTCTTACGCGAAAAGGAGACCGCTTCTGTGGTTCTCCTAAGATGGTGCAAATCCGCTTGTGCAGTGAAATGGCCGCTTATGCGGCTCCGCGTCTGTGGTGAGATGGCCACTTATGCGGCTCCGCTTCTGCAACTCCAAGACCGCAGAAGCGAAAATACCAGAACCTTGCTGCAACTTTTACTTCTAACTCCAAACTTGCCTGTTGAGCATTCGAAATCATCTCGGGACTCCCGGGACTCCAACCAAAAGCACCAATACCACCTAATACCTTATTCGAACTTGTACAAATCCTCAAAACACCTCAAACAACACCGGAAGCTCGATTAAATCGAGGATTCAAGCCTAAGATCTTCAAATTCTATCAAAATACGCTTTCGATAAAAAACCTAACCAAACCTCGTCCGAATGACCTGAAATTTTGCACACACATCCTAAATGACATGACGGAACTACAGCAACTTCCAAAATTCCAATCCAACCCTTGAATAAAAAATTCACTATTGGACCGAAAACCTCAAAATTTCAAACTTTGGCATTTCAAGCCTAAATGAGCTACGGATCTCCAAATTACATTCCGAACACGCTCCCAATCCCGAAATCACTTAACAGAACTAACAAAACCATCAGATTTCCATTCTGAGGTCGTTTTCACCCTGTTCCAAATACAGACCATTTTTCAACTCTTATGCTCTCATCTAGGGACTGTGTCCCAAAACACTCCGAATCCTAATACCGAACGTCCCGACAAACCAAAATAGCAGAAATGAACTTAGGGAAAGCAGTTAATGGGGGATCGGGGTGTAAATTCCAAAAACGACCGGCCGGGTCGTTACAGGTGACGTGTCATAACACGTGGATTGGTCAATAAATTACAATTAGTCATGATTCAGGAATTACAAAATAGAAACGAACAAAGAAAGAGGAAGAGGCACGGGACAAGAAGCACGGTGCCTGTACCTATTTAAGTCTATTTATATCCGGGCATCAGAAAAAATGAAGCTGGCTATAGAAAAGAGTTCATATACAATATTTAATGAATGTTAAATGCTGAGTCCATTAAGGAATATATAAATTCAATGTAATGATTGTGTAACGTAGCATTCAATATCTATAATTATTCATAATAGCCTCATTAAGATTCAGGCATAACGCACATTCTCAAAGGAACCTATAAAAAGGAGATACGTAATCAGTTGTGGGGGACACGAAAGACAATTGAAATATACATTGGTATCATTCGTTTTTCTTGATTATCATACTGCTACTCATAATTATTTTCTTTTATTCCTTTTCTTGATTATCAGTAACCGGAGTTCTTCAAAATTCTAACTTTGAATAAAATTCTATTTTTTCGTTAAACAACTGTCGATGCCCCTTTTTTTCTCGCGAAATCGGATTTATGACATTTGGGAAGACAACTCTATTCCCTTTTGGGATTTTGGGTTTTTGGATTTGAAGAGTCGTCACCTAATGATTAAGTGCATTAGGACACTAAGATTTTGAATTGGAAAAAATCAGAGTTCAGATAAGGGCTAGAAATTATCTCGAGGGGAAGGTGTTAGGCACCCCTCAAGATCCACTAGTGTCGTTCCCGGCCATGTTACAATTGTGACTTTACAAATAAGCAATTAAGGCTCAAATAATGGGTCTTACACACAAGTTTAAACTCATTCTTTTGAGGAAAAGACAAGTCGGAATTTAAAAAAAATGATTTAACCACTTATAGCGAAAATAAGTAAGAGAACACATAAAGGGAGGGGTGCCCTAGGTTTATAATTAGTATGGATCACATAAATGCAATATCCTACAACCACTCCTCAGGAGAGGGGTCGCACGTGATATTAGCGCACCGATTATCATATCCATGTTCTACCCTTCCCACCCCGTTAAGATATTAAGCGCGGAGTGGTATCGTTACCTACTGCATGTTGTTACCCACCCCACCTATCAGTCCCAGAGGCATTTGGGACTACTAGTCCTAAAAAGGGAGGGAGTTTGGCTTTTCATAGTTTAAAAGGATAAAATCTAGGGCGACAATCAAAACACATAAAGCAGTTAAAGGGGGAACTAGTAGCAATTAAGGGCTCAAACAAGCCTCCCCATTTAAAGAAACACATTGTTCAGCATGTCTTACATATACTGATTTGGTGTGAATTAAATTAAGGCGTAGGATAGGTTGATTTACCACATATTTCCAGATAGGGAGTCCAAATTAGTCCTGCTTAGATGTAGTTGTCGAAATCTATCATAGTTGATTAATTACCTAACTATTTGCCTTGGTGTTAGACGGGACCTATCGACATGATATCTATTAATTCATAGGGCAATGCATAAACTGATTGCAGAAAAAGAACTATTAGTTATATGGTCTGCGAGTACTAATAAAAGTTAATACTGATTTTAGACTTAAGAAGCGAGTGGATGATTCAAATTTAGTTTATAGCTCCTATAGGCATGCTCTCTAGGCGTTACTGATTTTTTTCACTATTATTGTCATACGTGGATCCTATGGGCAAGTCGTATATATGCAGAATTTCAACAATGATTCAGGCATGGTATTTAGGAAGTGCAGAAAACCTATGAGACATGATTTCTATGTGAAAATGCAGAACTTGAAAGAGTAAATATCTTATGAGCATGATTTCTATGTGAAATGCAAAACTTGAAAGTAATAATCCTATGAACATGATCTCTATGCGAAATGCAGAACTTGAAAGTAAATATCCTATGAACATGATTTCTCTGTAAAGTGCAAAACTTGAAAGTAATAATATCCTGTGATCATGATTTCTATGTAAAGCGCAGAACTTGAAAGTAAATATCCTATGAACATGATTTCTATGTGAAGTGCAGAACTTGAAAGAATAAATATCCTATAGACATGGTATCTACCCCTTTGGCATGCATTCAATCCCATACCCTTTTACTATAGTTATTACAAAGTTTATTACACCGCTTATTACATAGCAAATGTATCAAAAAGAAATATTAAAAAATTACATCAGTTATTACATCTAAATCTAATCAGCCTAATCTAGAATTAAAGTCTAATAATATGAGATAAACCAACTTCCAGGATCGGATTTTCAAAGCCTTTCTCTTATTTGGGATGTGTCAAAGTTCCAAGGAACTTTAAGAGTTCCAAGCAATGCTCACACCCCAAATATCATTGCAGAATTAAGAACATAGTGCAGTGTGGAAGGGCCAACCCTCCTATGTCTAAGTTCAGAGGGAGCTCAAGGTTCCCAAAGCAAGACTCATAAAGAGGGGGGGGGGGGCAGGACATAAAGACTAGGAGTAAGTGTAAGTGCAATAGTAGGGAATTAGGGAGAGCCAGGGCAGGCTGGTGGTCATGCCCAGCAACTGGGCTGCTGGCACACCCCTGACTAGCCTGTCAGCCTTAAAATTGGGAGTTAGGACCTTATTGAAGGTCAGGTTCAGCCTTGGACAGCAATCTGGATGCTGCGAGGCTAGGCCTTAACTCAAAACACATAGGGAAGTGGGGTATGGAAAATCGAAAGAGCCTAGGATCCAAAGGATCCAATTTTAATCCATGGACAATAACATATCTTTTAAACCACAGCTCAAACACATAAAGGGATATGGGGAAAGGGGTTCATTGCCGTAACATATAGCAACACATAAGCATATTACCATAGAAGTTGAACTCTACAAAGCAGTAAAGTAGGCATGGTCATAAGCACTTGTAAGTAAACACATTGGGGTTGATGCTAGAATCAAAACTAGGACATACCAGTTTCAGGAAAAACAAATGAAAGCAGAAGTCTTGCGAAAGCCAAAGTGCAGAAAGTTTTAGAAGAGATTGTGAGAATTGAGTGAAGTTCTGAAGTGTATTCCGTGTGTTGTTAAAAAGTTGTGTCATGTATTTGTAGTGCAGAAAAGAAGCTGAAATAGGTAAGAAAATAGTTTGAAAAATCAATAACACAAGGTTTCCCTTTAATTGAGAGATTCTGATTTCAAACAGGCAAGGTAAATAAGGAAAGGAGTTAATTAAACACTATTCGAAGTACTCCAATGAGGGTAAGTACATAATAGTTATTTAAGGCAAGGGTTTTGACAGTACATGATCAAGCAAATTAAGGAAAGGAAATCAATTGACAGCCAAACAATCAAGTGTCGAAATTTTATGTGAATGAACCAAGTCAGAAAAGGTAAAGAAAGGTTTTGCTTAAGAATCAGTAACAATCAATTAACCCCCAAAGAAAAGGATTCTGATTCAAACACAAGTTCGAAGAAAAGATTTTAATCCACATATAAAAGGGATGGTTTTGCCAATCAGAAGAACATACACAAAAGTGATCCAACTCATTACATGGATCCAATAGTGAGTCTGAGAGAGTTCAGGGTTCGAATTGAACCCTGGTCCAAACACACAAGACCACACTCGTCAAAAAACCCCAAATCCTAGGGTTTTCGACTTGAAATAAATGCAAAGAAGAGAAACAAGCAGATACAGTAGAAGGTTCAATGCAAATAGAGTAGGGGAATTAATACAATGAGGGACAGTGTAGGAAAATATGCTTAAACAGGCATAGTGAGAACAGTTAAAGAACATGGTTGGAAAATATAGTAGGCGAAGTTTATCAAACCATAGTGGAAGGCAAGTAGCAGAACATAGTATGTGAAATACAGCAAAGAAACATAGCATAGAGACATAGCATGTGAGAACATATCTTGGAAACATGGTAGAAAAGAAAAAGAACAAAATACAGAAAATATAGCTTGGAAACATGGTAGAAAAGAAAAGGAATAAAATATAGAAAACATATTAGAAGGACACGTATAAAAGAACATAAAACATACGCAAGAAAGGGAGAAGAAAGGTCGGTGCCTTTTAACATTTTTCAGAAACCCTAAATCGGAAAGAAACGACTTGAAAGTAAAATCCTTTAAAGAAAATTTGGGGAAACTTCTTAAAAACTCAAGATAAAGCATGAATACACACAGATCTGGAGATAATCGGAAGGAATCTCGATAGTTAGGGTTTCAGATGAACCCTAGAATGAGAAAGGCTTCGAAAATGTCTAATCTAAGTCGGATAAGACTAGAAACAGGCTCAGGAGGCTAAGAAGTGCCGGAGCCAGGCCAGAGATGGCCGAAAACCTCAAGTCGGCGGTGGTATGGGTGGAGACCTTTGAGGTATAGCCTCAAATCTTCGAATACCAGGTACACATGAGCGTTAGGAGGTGAGCATAGATTATCCATGGTCTGAGAAGCCATGGATTCCGGTGAGTTAGAGGTCGAAGATGTGGGGAAGGTGATTAGGGTTTCAAGAACATTCAAGAGAGTTTGATAGGGGGAGGGTATTCAGGGGCGGCTACTAAAATGAAATGAGGGAATTAGGGTTAGTCATTAGGTTTAATTAAGGAAGGGCGAATTGGGACCGTTGATCTCAAAGATCAACGGTTCAGATCAAATGGGGTTGGGTCGGGTGATTTAAATAGGTTAGGGGTTGGGTCGGACTGGTTCGGAATTGGGCCTGGAGTTGGGTAAATTAGGGGGTCTGATTTGGCTATGATTGAAATGCAAATGGGCAATACGTTAAATAGTAGTTTTTCCCTTTTAATTTAATTAAAATAGTTAATATGATTTGTAAAACAACTTAAAAGCACTGAATTGATTAATAATATATAAATGTTAATTTAAAAATACTGAGAGCAATTTAATGATTGCAAGATGCTATTAATCGCAATATAGGCTATAATTGCAATTTTATGCAATTTTAGCTTAAAATATCAAATAGATTTATAAAAAATATGAAAAAAATTACCTTAATTATATTTTGGTGTAAATATGAGAATAAAATAAGTTATTCGCCGAAGTTGATAATTTGTGGAATAATTATTGGATTTTGTATTTTAAAATAAACAATAAATTGGTTTTGAAAAATCTTTAAAAAATTGGAAAAAATACCAAAACACTTGGGTATGCTTATATATATATATGTATATATATATATATATATATATGTATATATATATATATATATATATATATATATATATATATTATTTTGAAGGTATTTTGAGTATAAGAACACCTAGGGAAAAATTGGGTATCAACAGCTGCCCCACTTTACCTGAGAAGGATGAAAGAGTTGTCGGGTAAAGATACGATGGCCAATTTTGACCGAATGAAATGATTGAAGAATTTTGACCGAGCTCTGGTTCCTGAGCTACCTACATATCCCTAGTCTTACATGAATCAGGCCATATGTAGTTCCAGGTCCGTCGGCGGAACATGCCAATTGAGATTTTTGAAAGATGGACGTGCTGTTCAGGTTGAGAGAGATGGTCAGGGTCTAGTAGACTGCGGAAATCAGAGTGGGATTGCTTCTGCTGTGATGGTCGTTGCCAGCTAAAGTGAGTAATACAAACATATCGTGCAGAATTTAAACGTGATGCAAGTTCCCGTTAGACCATAAATGCTGTCTTTGGACGGTTAGGATGACGTCCTCAGACCATGACGTCCTGGGCCATCAAGCGTATAATAAAGGATTCGCAGGCTATGAAATGACATTCTCGGGTTATGATAATAGTGCCTCCGAACCATGATGCCTTTGAATAATGATGTGCAGGATATAAAGCGGGGTCCTTAGGCCATGACATGGCATTCTCGGGCTATGAAAATGGTGCCTCTGAATAATGACTCCTTTGGACAATTTGGCGATATTTCAGCCCATGAAATGCAAGATTTGGCGGTATTTCAGCCGATGTAAAGCATAAATATAAATGGCAATAATTTCGGCTGACAAAAGGTTTAAATATAAGCTGGTGATCTTTCAGCCGGTATAGAGAATTAAATAAAGTTGGTGATATTTCAGCCGATATGAAGCATAAATATAAATGGCGATATTTCAGCCGACAGAAATTTAAATAAAGCTAGCGGTATTTTAGCCGATGCAAATAAGAGGTGGCGATGTTTTATCCATGCAGGATGGAAACAGTTCTTAGTTTCGGAAGGCAGAAAAGTAGCCTTATGCAATGCAAGGCAATGTAGGATGGAGACAGTGCTTAGTCTCGGAAGGCAGAATAATAGCCTTATGCAATGCAAGGAGATGCAGGATGGAGACAATGCTTAGTCTCGGAACGCAGAAAAGTAGCCTTATAAAATGCAAGAAATGCAGAATGGAGATAGTGCTTAGTCTCGGAAGGTAGAAAAATAGCCTTATGCAATGCGAGAAATGCAGATGGAGGTAGAGCTTAACCTCGGAAGGCAGAAAGTAGCCTTATGTAATGCAAAGAAATGTAGATGGAGGTAGAGCTTAACCTCAGAAAGCAGAGAGTAGCCTTATGCAATGTAGAGAACTGCAGACGAAGACAGAGCTTAGTCTCGGAAGGCAGAAAGGTAGCCTTATGCAATGTAGAAAATAAAGCAAATAGTAATGAAATCTCTTAGTTGATAGATGATAGCTGATAGTTGATTGCTGTATTGTGGCTGTTGGGAATGTCGCGTACGGATAGCAATTGTAAATAGGTGGTGATTCTGAGAGTTGCATTCTTGAAAAAGTATGAGTGTGTAATCGTATCTGATGATTTTATGTCTCGGGTGCCTGCATTCAAAGAAAAATCTTGAGTTTTGTAAAGTGGGGAAGGCTAGTTCGTCTTCCCGTGGACTTCACTTGTCCTGCTCGGCTCTTGTTTTCATTGGGGTAGCGTCGCTAAACAAAGCAATTTTAATAGTAATCATGCATAATTTAGTAAAAAATGTAACGTAAATATGTAATTAAAAATAGTTTTCTTAGATGAACCGACGATTGCGACATGGTTAAAGACATTGCAACCTCTTTTGCTCCGAAATTTTGAGGGTCCTCCTCAAAATTCTGCCCCAGTTTACTGGGCTGGTGCTTCTGACGGTTGCGTGCGATAAATGGCTGAAATCAACTTTGGAATTTTGAGGGTCCTCTTCAAAATTGTGCCCCAGTTTCCAATATCGGGGAAATGAAAATTATATTGAATTGTGACCAAACCCATAGGGCCGCCTACGTATCCCCTCTTAAACGGGATTCAGGTCGGGTGTAGTTCAAATTACATCATAAAGGAAAGCGTAAAGATTAAACATAGTAGCGCTTGACTGCATCTGAATTGATGGGCTTCGGCCAAACTTCTCCGTCCATTTCTGTGAGTATGAGGGCTCCTCCGATTAGAACCCTGTGAACCAGATACGGAACCTACCAGTTGGGAGAGAATTTCCCTTTGGCTTCATCTTGATGTGGAAAGATTTTCTTCAGCACCAGCTGTCCTGGTGTAAATTGTCTTGGTCTGATCCTTTTTGGTGAAGGCTCTGGACATCCTGTTCTGATACAATTGACCATGGCAAACTGCATTCAGTCTTTTCCCATCTATGAGGGCTAACTGCTCATAGCGACTTTTTACCCATTTTGCATCCTCAAGTTCTGCTTCCTGCATAATTCTCAGGGAGGGAATCTCTATTTCGGCTGGGATGACTACCTCGGTACCATAAACAATCATATAAGGAGTCACCCCAGTCGAGGTGCGGACTATGGTACGGTACCCCAGTAAAGCAAAGGATAGCTTTTTGTGCCACTGCATGTGTTTCTCTATCATTTTCCATTGTATCTTCTTGATGTTCTTGTTGGCCGCTTCTACAGCTCCATTCATCTGAGGTATGTAGGCGGTAGAGTTCTTGAGTTTGATTTTGAAGGTTTCACACATTGCTTTCATCAGATCACTGTTGAGATTTGAACCATTATCACTAATGATTGACTCTAGGACGCCGAACCGGCAAATGATACAGTCACAGAAAAAGTCTGCCACAACCTTCTTGGTTACTGCCTTATACGATGCTGCTTCTACCCATTTGGTGAAATAATCAATTGCCACTAGAATGAACCTGTGCCCGTTTGATGCGGCAGAATCGGTAGGTCCGATGACGTCCATCTCCCAAGCGGCGAACGGTCATGGTGAGCTTGTTGCATTGAGCTCGTTAGGAGGCACCTTTATCATGTCTGCGTGAATCTGGCAGCGATGGCATACTCGAACATACTGGACACAGTCCGTTTCCATAGTTATCTAGAAACATCCAGCTCGGAGTATTTTCTTGGCTAAGACGAAACCATTCATGTGTGGGCCACAGGTCCCTGCATGAACCTCTTCCAACAACCTAGATGCTTCCTTTGCTTTGACACACCTTAGTAACCCCAAATCAGGAGTCCTCCTATACAGGATTCCTCCGCTGTGAAAGAAGTGAGTGGATAACCTCCGCAGTGTGTGCTTCTAAGTAGTGTTTGCAATTTTTGGATATTCTCCTATTGACAAATTCTTCTTGATGTCAGGAAACCATGGTTTTCCATATGCTTCTTCTTCGACATGAGCACATTAAGCGGGTTGATCCTGGATTTTTATCGGGATAGGATCAATAAAGTTCTTATTTGGATGTTGAATCATGGATGATAGAGTGGCCAGTGCATCGACAAACTCATTCTGGACTCTGGGGATATGCCGGAATTCTGTCTTCGTAAATCTCTTCCTCAACCCCTGTACATGATGAAAATATGGGAGTATCTTGGAGTTCTTGGTTTCCCATTCTTCTCGAACCTGATGTATGATCAAGCCGGAATCCCCGATCACTGGTAATTCCTGAATGTTCGAGTCAATGGCCAACTTGAGCCCTAAGATGCAGGCTTCGTACTCGACCATGTTGTTGGTGCATGGGAATCTAAGCTTGGCGAACACTGGATAATACTGACCTGTTTCTGATACTAGAACTTCTCCTATGCCCACTCCTTTGAAGTTTGCGGCTCCGTCAAAAAACAATCTCCAGCCATCATAGGATTCTATAATGTCTTCTCCTATGAAAGATACCTCTCCATCAGGAAAATACATCTTTAGAGGCTCGTATTCTCTGTCTACGTGATTTTCAGCAAGATGATTTGCCAGTGCCTGTCCCTTGATTACCTTCTAAGTCACATAGACAATATCAAATTCACTCAGCAAGATTTGCCATTTGGCTAGTTTGCCGGTGAGCATGGGCTTCTGAAAGATGTACTTTAGTGGATCCATCCTTGATATGAGATAAATGGTATAGGCACAGAAATAATGCCGTAACTTCTGAGCTACCCAAGTCAGAGCACAACAAGTGTGTTCTAGCAGGGAATATCGGGCCTCGTATGGGGTAAACTTCTTGCTGAGATAGTAGATGGCTTGCTCCTTTCTCCCCGTTTCATCATGTTGCCCCAAAACACAGCCGAATTCTCCATCCAATACTGCAAGGTAGAGCAATAGTGGTCTAACCGGTTCAGGCGGAACCAGGACTTGCGGTGTTTAAAGGTATTCCTTGATTCCGTCGAAGGCTTTCTGACAATCATCAGTCCATTTAGTAGCGGCATCTTTCTTCAGCATCTTAAAGATGGGCTCACAAATGACAGTGGATTGAGCTATGAACCAGCTGATGTAGTTGAGTCTCTCCAAGAAACTCATGACCTCTTTCTTGTTCTTTGATGGTGGCAATTCTCGAATGGACTTAACCTTTGACGGATCCAATTCTATCCCTCGTCGACTTACGATGGACCCAAGTAGTTTTCCGGCAGGAACCCCGAATGTGCATTTGGCAGGATTTAGTTTCAGGTTGTACCTTCTTAATATATTGAAGAACTTCCTCAAATCTTCTATGTGGTCGTTGGCTTTCTTGGACTTGATGATAACATCATCTACATACAATTCGATCTCGTTGTGTATCATGTCATGAAAAATAGTAGTCATGGCTCTCAGTAGGTGGCCCCAACATTCTTCAATCCAAATGGCATCATCTTGTAACAATACATTCCCCACGTCGTGATGAAAGCCGTTTCTCCGCGTCTTCTTCGTCCATCCATATCTGATGGTATCCAGTGAAACAATTGACAAATGGCTGTAGCTCATGCTTGGTGTAGTTGTCAATCAGGATGTGTATGTTTGGCAAGGGGAAGTCATCTTTTGGACTGGCCTGGTTGAGATCTCGATAGTCGACACAGACACTGACCTTCGTATCCTTCTTCAGTACTGGCACAATGTTGGCTAACAATGTTGGGTACTCCACTACCCTGAGGACCTTGGCTTTGACTTGTTTGGTGACCTCTTCCTTGATTTTCAAACTCATGTCTATCTTGAACTTTCTGAGCTTCTGCTTTACCGGTGGACATGTTGGATCTGTCGGCAATTTGTGAGCTACGATAGATGTACTGAGACCGGTCATATCATCATATGACCAGGCAAATATGTCCTCATATTCTTTTAAGAACTCCGTGTATTCTTCTTTTTCTAACGGCGACAAGTGAAGACTGATGCGCGTTTCCTTGAAATTCTCTGTATCCCCCAAGTTGAAGACCTCAGTTTCATCCAGGTTAGACTTAGGTCTATTCTCAAAGTCCTCGACCTCTTTAACGACCTCTTCTAGTATCTCATCCTCTTTTGAGTCTATATCCGTTTGTTGCGTTATCTTGTCGCATGTCACATTCGTCGGTTCATCAAGATAAGTAATAGTGACGTTGTATAGAATAAAGTAAACGATAGAGAAAAATAATAAGAGCGAGATTTATAAGAAATTGAAATGCTTTGATAAATTTCATAATTGTTTTGAAAATTGGATCTCTTATTTTCGAAATTAAAAATGCGAAAAGGAAATCAACTAGCGAAAAATTAAAAGGTAATGCATGGTGCTTTGTTCAACCTTGCTACACCGAAGGTCTCCGAGCCTTGGTGGTTCTGATGGACCAATTGTTGAGGCGCACTCCTCGGCTCACAGCCTGTATGGAAGGACCTTCCTCCCCTTCCTCCTTGAGAATGACATGACAGTACATATTGTCATCTTCCAAGAATAGATTTTTCATTGCTGCCAATATTTCATCTTCCTCTGACCCATATAGGATGTCTGCTGGCTGAAAAGTCTACTCCAGGCGAGGTATCGGATGCCCCAACGGAGAGTAAGGGCCGTGCCATGGTGGTGACCAGTCCTTGAATTCTTCCCAAGTATACTCGTATCCCAAACCAAAAGTGGTACCATGCTTCTTTAGCTTGATAGGTTCGGTGATTCCCTGAAGGTTTCTGCCGAGCCCTTTGCCAGGTTCATATTTGTTCCAATTTAGTATGCTCTCAATTCTATTATCCCACCATTTGTCTTTGTCCGTGGCATTGACTCGCTCAATATGATGGTAGGTTTCCCCACCTATATTTCGCTTTCCTTCGATCGCTGGAATGGTTTGGCGACTATATATGGGATTGCTATCGTCGCCATGAATGATCACCTCTTAGTGATTCCATTCAAACTTCACTGCCTGATGTAGGGTTGATGCTACAGATCCAGCGGTGTGGATCCAGGGTCATCCCAATAGTAAGTTGTATGATGCTGGGATGTCTATTACTTGAAAATCAACATCGAACCAAGTTGGTCCTATTTGCATACATAAACTGATCTCCCCAATAGTGGACCTTTGGGAACCATCAAAAGCTTTGACATTGATAACCCCATCCTTGATTTCATGTAGACTCTTCCCCAATGTTCTGAGGGTCACCAATGGACAAATGTTGAGGCTGGATCCTCCGTCAATCAAAGTCCTGGTAATGAAATAGTCTTCGTATTGCACAGTGATGTGCAATGCTTTGTTGTGGCCTAAACCTTCAGGTGGCAGCTCATTTTCATGGAAAGTGATTTTGTGGATTTCCAATACTTGCCCCACCATGTTCGCCATTTATCCTCTAGTTACATCGCTGGTTACATACGCCTCACTCAGAATCTTCATTAAGGCGTTCTTATGTGCATCAGAGCTTTGCAGCAGAGCTAAGATGGAGATTTGTGCCGGTGTTTTATTCAGTTGATCGATGACTGAATACTCTTTTGCCTGTATCTTCCTCCAGAGGTCATTAGGCACAGTTTTGGTGGATCGTTCAGAGGCCTGCTTACTTGATTCAACCAAATGCTCCGGAGTATAAACCTTGCCAGTTCTGGTCATACCCTATGCTGCAATTGTTTCTACAAATTTGGTTTTTCCTTTCCTTTTTGCCTCGGCCATGTAGTCCCAAGGAATGGCCTGTGTATGTAATGGTGTTATAGCTGACATTTCTACAGGAATGGATACCCTCTTTTGGGAGGTAACACAATAACTTTAAATGGTACTTTTGGAGACCCAAACTCCACCTCAATCGGTCCTGGCGTCTTTGCAGAAGACAGTGTTTCAAACTCGAGACGCACATACATGTTTACTTTAGCACCCCAGAGGGCTGGATCTGGACTACAATTGGATTTAGTGTGACTGTTGGTTTCTTGGGCTTGTCACCTTCGGCAATCAATCCAATTGACCCTTTGGGGTCCCAATCATCTTCTACTTCGATCATATGCACACCACCACCCTTATGATCAGGCAAGGGATTGTTTCGAATGTTAGGAGCAGGTTCCTTGGCCACAATGATTTTGTTGTCAATTAGAGCTTGGATTTTGTCTTTTAGAGATCGACACTCATCAATGGTATGACCTTTCATGCCGGAATGGTATGCACAAATTTTGTTTGGATTGACCCATTGAGAAGGATTTTTGGGGGTTATGGCAGGGATTGGGGTGACGTAACCGGCTAATTTGAGTCTTTAATATAGTTGGTCGACTGGCTCGGCGATGGCGGTGTATTGCTTGGGAGGTCTACGGTCGAAGTTAGGGCATGGCCTGGGGAAGTTTTAACGGGCGGGAAGTGATTGGTAGTGAGCATTATAGGCTTGGTAGATGGGTGCATGTTGGGAATATCTTGGTGGGTAGGTTGATATGAGGGGGATGGAGATGATTGGTAAGTAGGTGACAGAATTTGGTAAGAGGGCGGAGGTGCTTGGTAGTTGGGGATAGGCTGGTTTGTGAGAGGGGGTATCTAGTAGGCTTGGTATTTTACTGGGGACTTGATTCTTTGTGCAAGCATCACGGAACTCACATCCTTTTTCTTGGACGTGCCACCAGATTGTAGGGCTTTGTTGGTGGCCTGCAGTACCTCAAAATTAGTGACCATACCACTTTTGATGCCTTCCTCAATCCTTTCTCTTAGCTTGATGATGTCGGAGAATTTCTGGCCCTCTATCAGCATTAACCTCTCATAATACTATGGATCCTGAGCTTGGATGAAAAATCTATTCATCTGTTCTTCTTCTAAGGCTGGCCTGACCTTGGCAGCCTCGGATCTCCATCGAGTAGCATACTCGCGAAATGTCTCTGTAGGTTTCTTCTTCAAATTCTAGATGTAGAATACATCTGGTGCATTCTCCGTATTGAATGTGAACCTGTTCATGAAATCAAACTCCATTCCTACCCAGCTTGTCCACTTTTTGGGATCTTGGCTAATGTACCATGATAGAGCATCACCTTTCAAACTTCTCATGAAGAGCTTCATGCGAATCTTTTCATCTCTTCCTACACCGACCAGCTTATCACAGTATGTCCTCAAATGGACTTTAGGATCCCCTAAGCCATCAAACATCTTGAACTTTAGAGGTTTGTACTCCTCGGGAAGTTCGACGTCTGGCTGAATGCAAAGGTCCTCACAGTTCAGCCCCTCAATACCTTTGTTTCCTTTAATACCCTAGACTCAGCTAGTAAGTTTCTTGAGTTCTGCGGCTAGGTTCTTGATGAGAGAGTCTTTTTTATCAGACTCTGGTGTGCTTAAAATAGGTTGAGTGTATCGCGGCATGGTTTCCACGTAGATGGTGTGTGGTGGGGATGATCGTTTGATGGTTCAGGGATGAGGAGTGGAGTGTTGTTGTGACATGTGTTGCAATTCTGATGAGTAGCGGGTTGTTTCTGTGGCTTCGAGATATTCTATGGAGGTATGGGGTATTGAGCATTAGGAAAGATGACGTCTGGAGTAGTGAGGGAAAATGACAAGCTCGCCAAGTTCCGAACTTGGTTGAGTTCTTCTTGAATTTTCAGTGGCTTCTGTTTGAGCTAGGCTACACTTTCTTTGGATACCTGAATACCCTGAGGAACCTCTACCCTTTCAATCGAGTTCTCCTTCCTGATGTTGTTCGAATCTTCCATTTTTGCTTTGCTCTTGTTTTTGATAGGACTTGGAGGAGGAGGAGGTGGAGGGCCCTTAGATCTTGTGGAGTAGGATGATGATACCAGAGTGCACGAACTAACCTTTTGGGGAGAGGAATAAAAAAAAAGTAAAAACAAAAAGGTAACAAGTTAGTACGGATTATGAGGAGAAAAAACGTTGCAGTATTTAAACACATAGTGCAAGAAATTAAGTCATGTCCTAATTTGGGCGCCTCATTGTGCCCGAGGTAGGCCTAGCGACAAGTTGATTTGGAGAACTTATAATGCTAAAAGCCTCATCTTATTGATGATAAAAATAAGACGAAATCCCAAAACAACACTAAAATTGTGGAAAGTAAAATGTCACTAATGGCCATTGACCTTATTACTTTTATAACGCGAAAAAGTAAATTCCTATCTACTTGGTCCTAGAAGGACCTTCCCCAGGTTGAATGTTCTTATTGACCAAATCCTTCCAGTTCGCGTAGATTTGCCAGTAAAAATGCCTTTGCCAGGCGTTATCCTTCGTTTCCATCAGCGTTCTGGCAATCAGTGACTCTTTTCCTCACTTTCCCTTCCAACTCCAGCAGACTGTATTCCAGATATTCCAGCTTCTCACTAGCCTTGGTGACCCTCTCTTTCCATTTATTGATTTGGTCACTTGATGGGAGATTCCTTCACCAGGTCAGCAAGAGTGAGGTTATACTGACCATACAGAAGTCGGGGACCTTGTTTTCCATTTTCTGCAAAACAAAAGGGTTAAGACCATACCCCCCACCGGACCCAACTATTTAAACCAATAATTAGCATTAAAGCATTTAGTTCTCCAAATAAATGCACAGAACGTGATGGTGTCTGTTCGGGTTCCAAGGAAACCCGGTGGACTTTGGATAAGGCTATCTTAAAGAGTCATTATGTGGACAGCATAATTAACTCGGCTAGGTTTGATAGCGATGCATGTACAATTAAATAGAATAGGGTTTCTATGGGGTATTAGACCGGTACCCTTGAGCGGACAACTCAAGAAACCGTTGATCGACCAGTTTTATCGTAAATATGTCTTTGCCAAATTTAGGGGGTGACAATATTGGAAGAGCGCAACAACTCATTGTAAGCGTTGCTATGGTATTTGTTTGGAACGAGTGGAATATGATGTTGAAGATGCAATTACAAAGATAAAACAAATTGTCACGTATTTTCACGTTCATAATGATTACAATGATTGTTCAAAAATTACAACGGCATTGAAGGAAAGTCGTAAATGAAAGCGTTAAAGAAAAGGAAACAAAAGCCAAGTCAGTTTCAAAGTAGGAGAGAGATAAAGACATTAAATAAAAGCAATAAAGAAACAATAAAATCACAAATAACATGTAATGGTAAAAGCCTAAAGAAATCCCCAGCAGACCATGCTGTCGACGCCTCCTTTTTCTCGCGAAATCGAGTTTACGACATTTGGGAAGACAACTATATTCCCTTTTGGGATTTTGGGTTTTTGAATTTGAAGAGTCGCCACCTAATGATTAAGTGCATTAGGACACTAAGAGTTTTGAATTGGAAAAAATCATAGTTCGGGTAAGGGCTAGAAATTATCTCGAGGGGAAGGTGTTAGGCACCCCTCAAGATCCACTAGTATGGTTCCCGGCCATGTCACAATTGTGACTTTACACATAAGTAGTTAAGTCTCAAATAATGGGTCTTATACACAAGTTTAAACTCATTCTTTTAAGGAAAATACAAGTCGAAATTTAAAAAAATGGTTTAACCACTTATAGCGAAAACAAGTAAGAGAACACATAAAGGGAGGGGTGTCCTAGGTTTATAATCAATATGGATCACATCAATGCAATATCCAGCAATCACTCCTCAAGAGAGGGGTCGCACGCGATATTAGCGCACTGTTCATCATATCCATATTCTACCTTTCCCACCCCGTTAAGGTATTAAGCGCAGAGTAATATTGTTACCTACTGCATGTTGTTACTCGTCCCACCTATCAGTCCCAGAGGCATTTGGGACTACGAGTACTAAAAGGGGAGGGAGTTTGGCTTTTCAAAGTTTAAAAGGATAAAATCTAGGGCGACAGTCAAAACACATAAAGCAGTTAAAGGGGGAACTAGTAGCAATTAAGGGCTTAAACAAGCCTCCTCATTTAAAGAAACACATTGTTCAACATGTCTTACACATACTGATTTGGTCTGAATTAAATTAAGGCGTAGGATAGGTTGATTTACCACATATTTCCAGATAGGGAGTCCAAATTAGTCCTGCTTAGATATAGTTGTCGAAAACTGACATAGTTGATTAATTACCTAACTATTCGCCTAGGTGTTAGATGAGACCTATAAGCATGATGTCTATTAATTCAGAGGGGAAGGCATAAACTACTTGCAGAAAAAGAACTATTAGTTATAAAGTCTGCGAGTACTAATAAAAGTTAATACTGATTTTAGACTTAAGAAGCGAGTGGACGATTCAGATTTAGTTTATAGCTCCTATAGGCATGCTCTCTAGGCGTTACTGATTTTAGTCACTATTATTGTCATGCGTGGATCCTATGGGCAGGTCGTCTATATGCAGAATTTCAACAACGATTCAGGCATGGTATTTAGGAAGTGCAGAAACCCTATGAGACATGATTTCTATGTTAAAATTCAGAACTTGAAAGAGTAAATATCCTATTAGCATGATTTCTATGTGAAAGGCAGAACTTGAAAGTAATAATCCTATGAACATGATCTCCATGCGAAATGCAGAACTTGAAAGTAAATATCTATGAACATGATTTCTATGTGAAATGCAGAACTTGAAAGTAATAATATCCTATGAACAAGATTTCTATGTGAAGTGCAGTACTTGAAAGTAAATATCCTATGAACAAGATTTCTATGTGAAGTGAACTTGAAAGAGTAAATATCCTATAGATATGGTATCTACCCCTTTGGCATGCATTCAATCCCATCCCCTTTTACTATACCCCAGTAGTTATTACAAAGTTTATTACATCACTTATTACAGACCAAATGAATTAAAAGAAATAATAAAAAATTACATTAATGATTACATCTACATTTAATCAGCCTAATCCAGACTCAAAGTCTAATAATATGAGATAAACCAAGTTACAGGATCGGATTTTCAAAGCCTTTCTCTTATTTGGGATATGTCAAAGTTCCAAGGAACATCAAGAGTTCCAGGCAATGCTTACACCACAAATATCATTGCATAATTAAGAACATAGTGCAGTGTGGAAGGTCCAGACCTCCCATGTCCAAGTTCAGAGGGAGCTCAAGGTTCCCAAAGCAAGGCTCATAAGAGGGGGGTAGGACTTAAAGACTAGGAGTAAGTGTAAGTGCAATGGAAGGGAATTAGGGAGAGCCAGGGCAGGCTGGTGGTCATGCCCAGCAACTGGGCTGCTGGCACACCCCTGACTAGCCTGTCAGCCTTAAAATTAGGAGTTAGGACCTTATTGAGGGTCAGGTCCATCCCTGGACAACAATCTGGATGATGCCAGGCTAGACCTTAACTCAAAACACATAGGGGAGTGGGGTATGGGAAACTGAAAGAGTCTAGAATCCAAAGGTTCCAGTTTTAATCCATGGGCAATAACTTTGTGTATTGTCATATCTTTTAAACCACAGCTCAAACACATAAAGGGATATGAGGAATGTGGTTCATTGCAGTAACATATAGCAAGACATAAGCATATTACTATAGAAGTTGAACTCTAAAAAGCAGTAAAGTAGGCATGGTCATAATCACTTGTAAGTAAACACATTGGGGTTGATGCTAGAATCAAAACTAGGACATACCAGTTTCAGGAAAAATAAATGAAAGCAGAAGCCTTGCGAAAGCCAAAGTGCAGAAAGTTTTAGAAGAGATTGTGAGAATTGAGTGAAGTTCTGAAATGTATTCCGCGTGTTGTTAAAATGTTGTGTCATGTATTTATAGTGTAGAAAAAAAGCTGAAATAGGTAAGAGAATAGTTTGAAAAATCAATCACACAAGGTTTTCCTTTAATTAAGGGATTCTGATTTCAAACGGGCAAGGTAAATAAGGAAATGAGTTAATTAAACATTTTTTGAAGTACTGCAATGAGGGTAAGTACATAATTGTTATTTAAGGCAAGGGTTTTGACAGTACATGATCATGCAAATTAAGGAAAGGAAACCAATTGACAACCAAGCAATCAAGGGTCGAAATTTTATGTGGATGAACCAAGTCAGAAAAGGTAAAGAGAGGCTTTGCTTAAGAATCAGTAACAATCAATTAACCCCCAAAGAAAAGGATTCTGGTTCAAACACAAGTTCGAAGAAAAGATTTTAATCCACATATAAAAGGGACGGTTATGCCAATCAGAAGAACATACACAAAAAGGACCCAACTCATTATAGGAATCCAATAGTGAGTCTGAGAGAGTTCAGGGCTCGAATTGAACCCTGGTCCAAACACACAAGATCACAATTGTCAAAAAATCCCAAATCCTAGGGTTTTTGACTTGAACCAAATGCAAAGAAGAGAAATAACCAGATACAGTAGAAGGTTCAATGCAAATAGAGTAGGGGAATTAATACAATGAGGGACAATGTAGGAAAATATGCTTAAGAAGGCATAGTGAGAACTCTTAAAGAACATAGTTGGAAAATATGCTAGGCAAAGTGTATCAAACCATAGTGGAAGGCAAGTAGTTGAATATAGTATGTGAAATACAATAAAGAAACATAGCATAGAGACATAGCATGTGAGAACATAGAAAAGAAAAAGAACAAAATACAGAAAACATAGCCTGAAAACATGGTAGAAAAGAAAAAGAATAAAATACAGAAAAACATATTAGAAGGACACGTATAAAATAATATAAAACATATGCAAGAAAGGGAGAAGAAAGGTCAGAGCCTTTAAATATTTTTTAGAAACCCTAAATCGGAAAGAAACGACTTGAAAGTATAATCCTTTAAAGAAAAGTCGGGGAAACTTCTTAAAAACTCAAGATAAATCATGAATACACACAGATCTGGAGATAATCGGAAAGAACCTCGATAGTTAGGGTTTCAGATGAACCCTAGAATGAGAAAGGCTTCGAAAGTGTCCAATCTAAGTCGGATAAGACTAGAAACAGGCTCAGGAGGCTAAGGTGTGCCGGAGCCAGGCCGGAGATGGTCGGAAACCTCAAGTCGGCGGAGGTCTAGGTGGAGACCTTTGAGGTCCAGCCTTAAATCTTCGAATACCAAGCACACAAGAGCATTAGGAGGTAAGCATCGATCATCCATGGTCTGAGAGGCCATGGATTCCAGTGAGTTAGAGGTCGAAGATGGGGGGAAGGTGATTAGGGTTTCAAGAACATTCGAGAGAGTTTGAGAAGGGGAGGGTATTCAGGGGCGGCTACTGAAATGAAATAAGGGAATTAGGGTTAGTCATTAGGTTTAATTAAGGAAGGGCGAATTGGGGCCGTTGATCTCAAAGATCAACGGTTCAGATCAAATGGGCTTGGGTCGGGTGATTTAAATGGGTTAGGGGTTGGGTCGGACTGGTTCGGAATTGGTCCTAGAGTTGGGTCAATTAAGGGGTCTGATTTGGCTATGATTGAAATACAAATGGGCTATACGTTAAATAGCCATTTTTTCCCTTTTAATTTATTTAAAATTGTTAAAATAATTTTTAAAACAAATTAAAAATACTGAATTTATTAGTAATATATAAATATTGATTTAAAAATACTGGGACCAATTTAATGATTGCAAGATGCTATTAATCGCAATGTAGGCTATAATTGCAATTTTATGCAATTTTAGCTTAAAATATCAAATAGATTTATAAAAAATATGTAAAAATTACTTTAATTACATTTTGGTGTAAATATGAGAATAAAATGAGTTATTTGCCAAAGTTGATAATTTGGGGAATACTTATTGGATTTTGTATTGCTAAAATAAATAATAAATTGGTTCTAAAAAATTTGGGAAAAATACCAAAACACTTGGGTATGCTTATATATGCGCATATATATATATATATATATATATATATATATATATATATATATATATTA
>MU781624.1:43594-98776 GCA_026770625.1 Nicotiana glauca
CTTATATATGCGCATATATATATATATATATATATATATATATATATATATATATATATATATTATTTTGATTTTGGACTTCTTATTCCCCATTTTGCAACATCATGTATCAACAATTCACCTTCTCCGTGAGAATCAACTTTAAAAGCTAGGTTCTTTCACATTATTTGCGCTAAAATCAATCATTTTTGTCTCAATTTCACGAAAATCATTCTAATTAGCTATATCAATCCTCTGTATAGTATTTTAATCGCAGCGGACAGTAAATTTTTGTTGTAATTTACTTACGAGGCAGCAGTAAAACGAGCAAAAGACCAAACGGTCTCCGCCACTAATGTCAAGCTATACATTGCAACCTTTCTAAGTTAATCTACTGTTCTGATTTTAGTTTTGATTGAATCTTCTTTAACATTTATATATGAAACATTCTCGAATACAAAAATGGAAATTCGACAAGAAAACTCGACCAAGCTAAACTGGTAACAAAGAACTCGTTGACAACCTCACAAACTCGACTAAAGAACAATAAAAAAGTAGTCGACGGGGCCACGAACATAACTCAACTACCCAGAAGACTTCGAACCTCAAGTGACTCGAACATCGACTTCAAGCGATGAACTCGAACTCGCGGCGGCCCCTGTTTTACCATTGAAAGGAAGGTTTTTTGTGGTCGAGCTAACGGCGTTTTTGGGAGCTATTTTAGCTGTTTTGTAGATGTGTTTTGGGCTGTTTTTGGGATGGGATTTGAGGATGATTTTGGTGGTTTCGGGGTGGTGGGGGTGGGGTGAAGCAGTGAGGTTTTGGACCTGCTACATAGCTGCATTTTCATGGAGTTCTTAAATATATATTTACATGGAAGAAAATCAGCACTTTATGAAACATGGTTTAAATGGAGGAAAATCAGCACTTTATGAAGGAAAATAAAGGTTGCTGCTATTTGCTCTATTCGTTCTTTCCATGTCTATTCCCCCTCCCTAATGTATGGGTATGTGCTTATATATAAAGAAAATAAAAGAAACCATGTAGAGGAAAAACAGGTGAGTCCGAAAAAGCCCATGTGATTGGATAAGGATTACCAAAACTTGGAGGACAAGTTCAATAGCTTGGAAAATTTCAGTAGATTTCTTTGAATTGGGATAAGGTTTATTGGAAGGAATATTATGGTGTGCCATGTTTCCATTGATTCTCTTTTTATTTATTTTTTATTTTTTTTATCTTGAAAATAAGTCAACAGAGTAAAATCTACTCCTAAAAATAACAAGGTAAAAATGACTGCATACTCATTTTTTTTTATTTTTTTAAAGTAACTTAAAAATTCCACTAAACTAAATAAAATTATATTTTTGGAAACTTTTCTTTCTTTGTAAATGAAGATAAATCTTATACAAAAAAATGTGACTCTTTTAATATTCTAGATTTTCCTAAGTAAAACCTTTAAAAGAGTAAAACAAAGTTAAAACATGTAAATTAAACTTAAAATTGTTTACATACTAAAAGGTGATAATTTTTTTGTAAATATGGTCAAAAATTAGGTGCTCACAACATGCCGCTCTTTGCTTGGAAACATGAAGAGTTTTCAAGCAAAGACAAGGTGAGCCATGTGACTAATTTTTGACCAAATCTTTATTAAAAAGGGAAAATAAGTAAAGGAAAGGGTGCAATCGAGTCCTTATTATGGACAATCTACATATCCCAAGTTATAAATGAATCAGGCTGCGTGTAGTTCAACGAGAATAATGAAATGGTGAGTTTAAGAGCTGAGTGAGGTTTAGTAGGCTCCGGTCCGTGGTCCTGTTATTACATCAAAATCAAAATCTAAAGGGACTAAACAAGCCTATCAGCTATGAGTTACAAGATTCCTATCTATAACTCTTCTAAAGCTTGATCTTGAGTCATAAATGGCTTTTCATGTAGACTTTTGATTTGAACCTTGATGCTTGATAGATGCAGGTGCTAGTTCATTCTTCTACGGCTTCTTCCGATAAAAATGGGCGCATCTACTGCTCGTGACTTCTATCATGTCTTGAGCAGTTTACATCTTTCATCTGCTTTTGCATTTTGGATTCACTTATTTTTTTTATTCTGAATTGTGACTTCTTTTTTTTGTCATCTCGGACCCTGTGCCTTTAGGTAAAATCTGCTCAGACACAAAAATAAAAAAATGAACATAAATTTTCTGCCCCAGTTTTTACTAGAAAATTTCGTGAGTTATTGTAACAAAATTCTAAACTACTTCTTTATTGAAAGCAATAAAAGATCGGAAATGGTTTACCTTAAAAAGATCATGATGATCTTTTTTGGATGGTGTTCCTTTATTGTCGAAAAGATGTCTCAACTAAGGATTGGTGTACCTTATGTTGGGAAAATGGGCATGGAATGGTATATCCTATATTGGCAATGATATCAGGGAGTGGTGTACCATGCATTTAAGGTCAAATCAACTAGGGAGTGGTTTACCCTATGTTGGAAACATAACTAGGGATGGTGTATCCTATACTAGAAGGAGATCAGGGAGTGGCGTACCCTGCATTTAAGCTCACATCATTTGGGGAATGGAGACCCTATGTTGAAAAAGGGAGACTAAGGGGTGGAGACCACATGTCAAAAATAAAATTAATTAGAGAGTAGAGACCCTATATTGGAAAAGGTAGGGAGTGGAGACTCTATGTTCAAAAATAAAAATCAACTAGGGAGTGGAGACCCTATGTCTAAAATAAAATCAACTAGGGAGTAGAAGTTGGAAAAGGAGACTAGGGAGTGGAGACCCTATGTCTAAAATAAAATCAACTAGGGAGTGGAGATAAGGCTGCACTTTTAGGCGGGCCCGGGCCTAAATGGGCTAAACGGGCCGGGCCTAGCGGGCCTGGGCTTGGAGGTCCCGGGCTCGGGCGGTCCCGGGCTTCGTAGGCCTGCTAGGTGGAACCAGCCCGTGACGGGCCTAAGCCCAGATAGTCCTGGGCTAAACGGGCCGGCTTGTGGGCTTCGCGGGCCTAACAGGCTTTTTTATGTCCGAGCTATTTTTTTTTTTTGTTTAAGGCAATTTATTGTAAATTAGAATGCATAATAATATATATTTTGTTGTAGTTAAGACAAAAAAATATTGCAAAGAGATATTCAAGGGCATGTCTTATTATTTTTATTACCAAAAATGGTTTATCTTTCTTAGTCTTCTTCCCCCCAATGAAATGAGCACAAAAAGGTACTAATACCACCATTAAAAGGAAAAAAAACTAAAGAAGATGTGCCAAAGTACAAATATCATGAATCTACATTGTATCTCTAACAAATCTCATAAATCCTTCAAGGTTCGGAGGAGGTTCTGTTGGTGGTGGTGGAAAAGAAGCTTGTTCATCACCACTTCCGGGCGAAGCAGCATCCTCCGCAAGTTCCGCTATCATTTCTTCATAAGCTTCATCTATCTCCGGCTGTGATTCTGCAAGTCCAAAGTTTCTTCTTTCTGAGCGGATCCAATCTCTGAATAGTACTGATTTTTCCAAGCTTTCCCTCATAGACGCTCTATGATCGCCTATTTGAAGTCTTGCTTGACTGAAAGCGCTCTCTGAGGCAACTGTTGAAGCTTGAATAGATAAAATATCCCGAGCCATCCGTGCAAGAACCGGAAAATGTTTTTCCCGTGTCTTCCACCAGTCCAAAAGATCAAAGCTGCCGTCTGGATTCACCTTCTCAAGTCCCTGCGACAAATACACTTGAAGCTCATTTAGATGGGAAGTCTCATCATAAGTATCATTTTGAGAACCCCTAAAATCCGTCCAAGATTTAAGTGCTTGTAGGCCCGCAACCCTTTTAGATGATTGTGAACTAGACGAGGTAGGGGTTGGAACATTTGGCCTAGCATGATCTAAGGCAATTTGATAAGCATTGTAAATGGTTTGAGCATTTATTTTAATGGAGGCTTTTGCATCTCCAAGTGTAGCAAATTCCTCAATTGAAAGATCTAAACTCTTATAAATATTGGAGTACCAAAAGTGAGGACCTCCTAATTTCATTGTAGGATTTAACATTGCAGCAACACCAAAAATAGGGGGGATAGGGAAAAAATATTTTTTAAACTTTTCTTTCATTGCATTTATAGCAAGTTGATAAATTTCCCCACCCTCCGAAAATTCAACAAATAAATCACATAGTGCTGCAATATAAACTAAACAATTAGAAATAGTAGGATAGTATTGTCCAGAAAATGCATTAGTAGCAATTTGAAAATGTTCTAAAAAATCTATTAGAATTTTAACATTCGTCCAATCTTGATTTGTAAGGATTTCATCATCATCCTCACCACCAACACGAGAATTAAACGTTGCATTTATTGGGTTCCTATATTCATATGCAACAACTAAACTTTCATACATGTAATTCCATCTAGTCGGACATGGTTTAGGAACCTTTCTTTCTCTAAGGCCATATTCATCACATTTTTTGAAATACTCTCTAAGTCTACTTCTACGGTTTGAATAAAAAAGCCAATTAAGAGCCATTCTCACCTTTTCAATTTCTAAATTTAAAATGCGCATACCATCACCAACAATTAAATGATAAATATGACAAATACATCTAACATGAAATATATTAGTAAATGCAGGATTTAGTGTTGTTGTAAGTATGCCTATAGCACTAGTGTTACTAGAAGCATTATCCATAGAAATTGCCATTATTTTATCTCTAATACAAAAATATCTACAAATATCTGCAACAGTGCTAGCAATAAACTTACCTGTATGGCGTGAATTAATTATTCTATAAGCAATAATGCGTTTTTGCATTATCCACTCCTCATCTATCCAATGAGTTGTAACCGTTAGATAATCACAATCATTATTACTTCTACCAATATCAGTAGTAATAGATATGCGATTAGTTATATGAGTAAATAAATACCGCAAAAATTGTTCATATTCATGTTTATATTTATAAATATCACTCTTAACCGTTGCACGAGGCCACCCTTTATAAGTAGGATTATAAACTTTTCTAATATAATGCACAAAATTAGGATTAGAAGGAAAAGTATAGGGTAAGCACATAACAGTAACCATCTTTGCTAATTCTTCACGATCTTTATTTGGATCGTAATATAAAATACCCCCAGTCACAGTATTAATTCCCGGTTGAACTAGATTTGAACCTGTACTAGGGTTAACAGCACTATCAACACTTGTCCCCTCCTGTTGCGCTTTCATTTGTAAAAATTTAACTTTATCTCTAGGGTGTGTTTGTATGTGCCTAGCCAAACTACCTGTACCGCTACGGTCTCCAGTATATTTATGCGCCAGCAATTTCCCACAAGTTTTACACCTAGCCTTATTTTGTTCTCTTACTTGAGTAAAAAAATTCCAAACTATTGATGTTTCTAGGCGTTTAGAAGTTTGTCTATTAAAAGTAGGGGTTTCTACAGGTGGGTCGGGCTGGGCATTAGTTGGGTCATTAACAGGACTAGTAGGTGTATCATCTAAATCCGGTTGGGTTTCATCTACATCCTCATTTTCCTCATTATTTTCTAAGATAGTTTCATTAGGATAAAGAGCATTCATAACTTCTTCATCTAATCGTTGACCTGGTGCAACATTATGGCAAAATTCACTTTCCGAAAATTGAAAACAAGGGTTATCACTATCAAGAATAATAGGAGCAGCGGGACGGGTAACATGTCTGGGTTGGGGAGCCGGGGGAAGGGTAGTAGGTTGGCGACTACTTTCACCAATTTTAGCTTTTCCCTTACTACCAAATAATTTTTTCAATGAAAATGCCATATTAATTACAATTATGCAAACTAAAACACACAAAAATATATTCTTAAAAATTAAGAGTTGGAACGAGTTTACCGAATTGCCGAACAACTTCTTGAAAATTGAAAATCGTTGAAGACTTGAAGACTTGAATACTTCAATTCACCAACTTCACAATTTTTCACGAATTTGCAATAATAAAATAAGCAATTATAGAAGAGAAATTAGATGTAGATTGAGAGAGATTGAGAGAGATTGATGAATTGGTGAGTAAAAATGAAAGAATGAGGGGGTATTTATAGTTGAAAAATGGGAAAAAGTGTAATTATATAAAGTTTGGGGTTAAAATAAAGTTTGGGGGCCAAATGGCTATTTTTTAAAGTGGCCAACGGATAAAATATACCCCCAACGGCTAGATTTTAAAAATCTAACCGTTGGCTCTTTTTTAAATTCTTTTTTTTTTAAAATTAGCCGTTAGGCCCGTTAGGACCGGCCCAGGCCCGCCAACCGGTCCTGGACTTAGCGGTCCCGCGCTTCGTGGGCCTATCCGTTGTAACCGGCCCGTCGCGGACCTTGTGCACCATTAGACCCAGGACCGTTAGGATCGGCCCGCCAGGACCGTTAGGCCCGTTTAGCCCGCGGACCCGGTCCGGCCCGGTCCAGGACCGGCCCACCATACAGCCTTAAGTGGAGACCCTATGTTGAAAAAAGAGACTAGGAATTGGAGACACTATGTCTAAAATAAAATTAACTAGGGAATGAAAACCCTATGTTAGAAAATGCAACTAGGGATGGGTGTACCCTATGCTAATATGCGACTGACTGATGATTATTTTTCTTAAAATCAAAAACACATTTTTTTGAATAAATTTCCCCAACGCTTATTTTTCTGAGGGAATGAATGTCACGCCCCAAGCATAGGGGCGAGACCGGCACCTGGTGTCGCACATATCCTTGCGTACCAACTTGCGACTAAGAACTATGAACATGTGATATCATACTTTGGCCAGGGTCCATTGTCCCGACCCCGATTCGCCCTCCGTGAACCATCGTGACGGCATCTAATCTCTACGACTAGGTAAGCCTAAATTGCGGAAGAAAAACCAAATTTGCAAAAATAAAACAATTTAAAACATAAATAAAGTAATAAATAACATTTAAAAGTGCCGCTCTACATACACAATATTTAACTCTCAAAACCAATACTTACTTCCAAGATTCGGAAATCCACGAATCACAAGCTAAGGATACTACATAGCTCTAACTCCAGAATGTCTAACAAAGAGCAAAAGTACAGAAGGGCTAATAATTAAAAGCGAGAATAGAAAGGGACTCCTCGGTCTGCGGACACGGAAGATATACCTCGAAGTCGCTAGAGCAGTCGCGTCGCCTAAAAGGTGATTGGACTGAGTCGCGGTACCTAGATCTGCACATGAAAAATATACGCATAAAGGGCATGAGTACACTACAGTGGTACTCAGTAAGTGCCAAGCCTAACCTCGGTCGTGTAGTGACGAGGAAGGTCAGGGCGCTACTGAGGTTAAATAAAAGATAAAGTTCAACAGTGCTGAACAGAGCAGTATAAATAAGTATAACAGTAAAAGTAAAACATGATATAAAGGACAGAAACAACTATACAAAGACAAGGTAAACATAGAAGGAGTATACAACTCAACACCAATTAATAACCATTAGGGATCTCCCAGGATACAGTCCTGTAGTCCCGAATATACATAGCCAATAGGTCTCTTGGTACACCGTCCCATATTCCAATTCATGGTACAGGGGGATCAATCGGAATCCCGTTCCGTAGTCCCAAATATAAATACCAGTACTAGGGGAATCTACTAGGTGCATTCCCGTAGTTCCATATAGCTGTGGAGGGGGATCTACCGAAATCCCACATCCGTAGTCCCAAATGTAAACAGACAAAGGGGAGCTACCGGAATACCACATCTGTAGTCCTAATGTAAATGCATAGCAACAACAGGAGAAATACTCAGAAATGTCAAACTTCATATTAAGGGAAACAAGTAGTCTAGCCTAGCATGATGCACAAAATTTAGGTAAAGCATTTTGAACAAATAAGGTAATTAAATCACTTGGACATGCTTTCCTAGGCTAAGAACATGCTTAATAGTACAAGTAATAAAAATAGGAAAGAGAGCATACTAGTAATTACATAATGAAAAATTGGATTTCTAACAATTATCACAAGTACGCACTCGTCACCTCACGTCAAGTCATTTCAATTATCAATAATACCAAATTCTAAGGGGAAGGTCCCCCACACAAGGTTAGGCAAGCCATTTACCTCGAACCGGCTCAATAATCAACCCGAGATCACGTTCTTGCCAGGAGTACTTAACTTCAAATGACCCAAATCTATTCAATTCAATTGAATAATGTAAATAATACTTCAAGTAAATGATTATACAAAGAAATTCTAAGCTACTACGCGAAATTAGGTAAAATGACAAAAATACCCCTCGGGCCCACGTCTGAGAATCGGGTAAAATTTATATTTTCAGAATTCTCACACTCTCATGAGTTCATGCATACTAAAATAATCCAAATCTAAGGTCAAATTCGTAATCAAAAGTCGAATTCTAGGTCTAAGAACTTTCTTCCAACTTTTCCCCAATTTTCATCTCCAATCCGAAATTAAATGGTGAAACTAACTATAGATTGATGGAATATGTAACGACCCGACTGGTCGTTTTGCATTTTCGAACCCCGTTCCCTTAAATAATATTTTCCGTATTTGCTTTAGCTAAATTATGACTTGCGGGGGCGGGTGGTTCGGAAGTTAGAAGAATTTCGGGTAAGAATAAGCCGATTCGCTTCATTGAGTTTCTTTAAAAAAGGCCAAGTTTGACTTCATTCAACATTTTGGGAAAACGGACCTGGAATCGCGATTCGGCAATTTTTGAGAGTCCGTGGGAAAATATGGGACCTAGGCGTATGCCCCGAATCGAATTCCGAAATTCCTAGCCCGAGTAATGGAATTTTATGTAAAAATTATTAAGATTAAGTTTCAAAGATTTAAATAAATTAAGAAATTATTGTTTTCATAGGTATCGAGTTCGGATTTCGATTCTGACACTTGGTACGAGTCCGAAATATCATATAAGACCTACTCGCAAAATTTGGTGTCAATCCGAGTAGTTTAAGGGCATTTTGACCCGTTGGTACGAAGTTAAGAACTTGAAGTTCATTAAATTTGATCAATTGGTTTTGGGCTCCGATTCCTTGGTTTAATAATGTTTTGGGTGTTCCGAAGGTTCGACTAGATCCGCCTCGTGATTTCAGACTTGTCGGTATGTTCGGGCGGGGCTGAGGAGCCCCGAGCGTCAAATGGTCGAGGTTTGAGCCAAGTCAGATTTTGAAAAGAAACATCCCCTGCTGCTTCTGCGGCTATTTGACCGCATAAGCGGTGGCCGCATAAGCGGCTCTCTGACCGCAGAAGCGGTGATCGCATAAGCAGCCATTTGACCACAGAAGCGGAAAGGGTGAAGGGAAGGGGGATCGCAGAAGCGGCCTTGGAACTGCAGAAGCGGTCTAGTCAACCCCCCCTCCTGAACCGCAGAAGCGGTTAAACGACCGCAGAAGCGGTCTCCGCTGGTGCGAAAATGTGCCCGCAAAAGCGAAAATCGATGGGCCAGTGGAGTCCATTTAATACGAACTCCAACCCTTCTCTCTCATTTCTTATCCGATTTTGGGGCGATTTTAGAGCTTTCAAAGAGAGGGTTTCAATACAACATCACAAGGTAAGTAATTCCCACACACTCTTAGCTTAAATAGATGAACATTAGGTAGATTTAACACAAAATCATCAAAAGAAATCAATGGTTAGGGCTAGACCTAGGGTTTTGGAAAAATTATGATTTAACCACCTAATTAGTTATGTAATGGAGTAAAATTTACATATTAATAATCCTTAGTTTATAGAGAATAAATTTCTTCGAAAAATCTCAGAATTCGGGCACGTGGGCCCGGGGTTGGAATTTAGTAGACTTGCAGGAAATGTTGGGAAATCACTTAATTAGCTAGAATTCAACATTGTGAGCATTTATTGATTGGTTCTTGCCTTATTTAAACTAGTTGGTGCTTGTTCGGCTTCGAATAGAGCTTGGAGCCTAGTCTTGTGGTTGAAAGAGCACTTCGGAGCAAGGTGAGTCTCCTTTCTAACCTTGTAAGAGGGAATTGTCCCCTTAGGTTTTGTGTTGAGTACTTGTTGCTAAATGCGGGGACTATGCACGCGTTATGTGACGAGAGCCCATGCGTAGCTACTACTATGTTAGATGTCCGGGTAGCTTAGGACCTACATCATGCCTATTAAATATGTTCTTTATGGTACATTGTTGTCATAAACACCTAGTATGCACTAGAGACTTAAAAAGGATGATATGAGCTTATTTCTATAAATTGATTTATGTTGATTTGATATTTTGCCCATTTATGTGTCAGGTATGTGAACTTGATATATATATTATCCTTATTTGTGGATCGCGTTGATCGCCTCGGTATGAATAGATGCATCTATAGGCGCGCTGTCGACCATCGGCAAATGCACATTTATTTCTGTTGGTTCGGGCCGTCGCCTCGGTATTATGTGCGCATGTTAATTGTGGAAAAGCTTATATATGCTTCATTTTGCCATTTTTCTCACTTGATAAATTATAAACTTGATGTTGTAATATTCTTGACTTATACTACATGTTATAACCTGCCATTACTTGTAAAAATTCCATGTTTGATCATGCCATGTCCACACTTATGTATATACATATTAATTGACCTTAGTAAGTATCGAGTCGACCTCTCGTCTCTACTTCTTCGAGATTAGGTGGGATACTTACTGAGTACACATTTTTATGTACTCATGCTACACTTCTGTAATTAAATATACAGGGTGTGAGGCAGATGGATCCGGACACCACTCGGGTGCGTATCAGTGAGCACTTCCTGGTACTTCTACGGTGAGCTGCCTTCTCTCTCATGCCGATCCGCAGCCAAAGGAGTCCTTTTCTGTATTTATGATTTTCTTTGTATTCTAACTCAGACAGTAGGACAATGTTTTGTATATTTTTGTGTATACTTTTCTGGTCGCCCGTAGCTAGTGACACCGGGTTCTGGCACACACACTGTAGAGAGATTCGTGATTATTGGGTTTGTACGACTATATCAGTACTGTATGATTTGCTAGTTTTCCTTATTTACTTGAAAAACGTTAGTACACCTGGTTTGGTTAAACTAAAAATAGAGACTTATTCAAAATTCCGTAGTTGGCTGGCCTAACTATGGTGTTAGGTGCCATCATGACCTATTTAGGCAAAATGGGTCGTGACAACATGGTATCAGAGCACTAGGTTCACGTAGGTCTTACAAGTTACGGGCAAACCTAATAGAGTCTTGTAGATCGGTAAGGAGACGTCTGTATTTATCTTCAAGGGGCTATAGGGTATTAGGAAAGACTACTCTTTATTCATTCTTCATCGTGCAAGGGTCAGTGTACTAAGTTTCCTCTTTTATTCTCTTACAGATGGTGAGAACCTGTACCGCCGACATTCCAGTCCCGGGAGGAGCTGCTCCCCCCGTTGCGAGAGGCCGAGGTAGAGGCCGGGGGAGGGCACCGGCCCGTGGTAGGGGACGAAGGCGTCCCACAGCTATTCCGGCTGCACCACCAGCAGACCCTGTGGGGGATCCCACTACTGAGGAGCAGGGCGAGGCGCCCGTAGTTGTGCCTACTCCGACGGATTTCATGACTACGCCGAGATTCCAGGAGGTCATGGGCCGTATTCTTCGGTTCATTGACACCAATACTCAGGCTGGTTTATTTCCAGCAGATCCAGCAGCTTCGCATGCAGGAGGGGGAGCACAGACCCTACTGCTCAGGCTCCAGTTCAGGCAGCAGCAGTATACCAGACTCCGGGTGCCCAACCCGCAGAGGGAGTTCAGCCAGTTGCTGCAGCTGTACCCCAGCCTAGGCCAACTATGGAGTACGATCCGCAGAAGCTACTATACAGATGGACCAGACTTCACACCCCAGTCTTCGGAGGCGAGCGTCATGAGGACGCTCAGGATTTCATTGACAGGTGCAGGGACAGACTGCACGCTATGAGGATATTGGAGTCACATGGAGTTGACTTCACTACTTTCCAGCTTGAGGGCAGGGCCCGCAGATGGTGGCAGTCTTATATTCTTGGCAGGCCCGCCGGTTCTCCTCCTATCACTTGGGGCAGTTTGTGCAGTTATTTCTGGACAGGTATATTCCGCCCTCTGAGAGGGAAGAGCTGCAGTATCAGTTTGAGCACCTTGAGCAAGGTCAGATGTCTGTGACCGACTACGAGGCGAGGTTTTCTGAGTTATCTCGCCATGCACTCATGATACTTCCGACAGATTCAGAGAGAGTGCGGAGGTTTGTCGCCAGATTGCAGCCCAGTATTCGATCGGGGATGGCCCGAGAGGTAGAGATGGGTACAGAGTATCAGCTTGTGGTCGAGATCGCTTGCCGGATTGAGGGTTATCGTCAGAGGGGTAGGGAGCAGATGAAGCAGGACAAGAGCGCCAGATTCCTTGGAGAGTTCAGAGGTGCCTCAGCTAGGGGTAGAGGTCAGTTTGGGAGGGGTCAGCCCAGTAGGCCCCCATCTTCAGCACCACCACCTCCCGCTCGGGGTGCTCCAGCACGCCCCTATTTCAGTGCCATGCTAGAGAGTTCCTACCGCCTGCCAGCTATTTAGGGTTCTACCAGTGGGTATTCAGGCCCTCATGGCTCTTCTGGTCCCTACTTCAGTGCTATGCCGGAGACTTCATATCGTCCACCGGCTATCTAGGCTCCTCCCACGGGATCTACGCGCCACCGGGGACAGTCATCAGGACAGTAGGCCGCCGTGCCACGTTGTTTTGAGTGTGTCGATCCAGGCCACATGAGGAGATATTTCCCCAGGCTTAGGGGCAAGGCAGTACAGCAGGGGCAGTAACCCACGACTCCAGCACCAGCGGCCCAGTCGTCTAGAGGTGGAGGGCAGAGTGGTAGAGGCCGATCAAGAGGTGGAGGCCAGACAGGGAGAGGTCAGCCAGCTACTCCTCAGTCAGGAGGAGGCCAGACAGCCGGTGTTCCAGCTAGATTCTACGCTCTCCCAGATAGGCTGGATGCATTAGCCTCAGATGCCGTTATCACAGGTATTATTTCCGTCAATGGTAGAGATTGTATCGGTATTATTTGATCCAGGGTCCACTTATTCATATGTATCATCTCTGTTTGCTCGTTACCTGGCCACTTCTCTTGAGCCCTTGGGTGCTCCTATTCATGTGTCTACTCCTGTTGGCAATTCTGTGGTTGTGAACTGGGTCTACTGTCTTGTGTGGTTACTTTCTGTGGTTTTGAGACTAGGGCAGATCTCCTGTTGCTCGATATGATCGACTTTGAGGTTATCCTGGGCATGGATTGGTTATCCCTATATCACGCTGTTCTAGATTGCCATGCCAAGACTGTTTCTTTAGTGATGCCAGGGTTGTCGAGACTGGAGTGGAGGGGCTCCACTGTGGATACACCTAGCAGGGTTATTTCCTTCCTGAAGGCTCAACGCATGGTTGAGAAGGGGTGTTTCGCTTACTTAGCTTATGTTCGAGACACCACTGCAGAGTCTCCGATGATTGATTCAGTGCCAGTAGTCCGGGAGTTCGCCGATGTTTTTCCTTCTGATCTTCCTGGCATGCCTCCGGATCGTGATATTGATTTCTATATCGACTTGGCCCCCGGCACCCAACCTATATCTATTCCACCATACCGTGTGGCTTCTAAGAAGCTGAAGGAGCTGAAGGAGTAGTTAGAGGAGCTGTTAGCAAAGGGGTTTTTCAGGCCCAGTGTATCGCCGTGGGGTGCACCAATGTTGTTCGTGAAGAAGAAGGATGGGACTATGCGGATATGCATTGATTACCGCCAGTTGAACAAGGTCACCATCAAAAACAAGTATCTGTTGCCCCGTATTAACGATTTGTTCGATCCGTTACAGGGTGCTAGAGTGTTCTCTAAGATTGACCTGAGGTCAGGGTATCATCAGCTGAAGATTCGGGATTCAGATGTTCCGAAGACTGCATTCAGGACGAGGTATGGCCACTATGAGTTTCTGGTGATGTCATTTGGCTTGACTAATGCTCCAGCGACATTTATAGATCTGATGAACAGAGTGTTCAGGCCCTTTATTGATTCTTTTGTTATTGTCTTCATTGATGACATTTTGATATACTCACGTAGCCCAGGGGAGCACGAGCAATATTTGAGGGTAGTGCTTCAGACCTTGCGAGAGCAGAGGCTTTATGCTAAGTTCTCCAAGTGTGAGTTTTGGCTAGAGTTAGTGGCATTCTGGGGCACATAGTGTCGGCAGAGGGTATTAAGGTAGATCCCAAGAAGATCGAGGCAGTTCAGAGTTGGTCACGTCGTACTTCAGTGACCGAGATCAGGAGCTTCTTGGGATTAGTAGGCTATTATCAGCGATTTGTGCAGGGCTTCTCATCCATTGCATCACCTCTGACCAGATTGACCCAAAAGGGGGCCCCATTATGTTGGTCTGATGAGTGTGAGGATAGCTTCCAGAAGCTCAAGACGGCTTTGACCACGACACCAGTTCTTGTATTGCCCTTCGGTTCAGGGACATATACGGTATATTGTGACGCTTCTCGCGTTGGCTTGGGATGTGTATTGATGCAGGAGGGGCGAGTTATTGCGTATGCCTCTCATCAGCTGAAGGTTCATGAGAAAAATTACCCAGTGCACGATCTAGAGTTGGCGGCGATTGTTCATGCTCTTAAGATATGGAGGCATTATTTATATGGGGTGTCATGTGAGGTTTATACAGATCATCGCAGCCTGCAGTATTTGTTCAAGCATAGAGACCTTAATCTGAGGCAGCGTATGTGGCTTGAGTTGTTGAAAGATTATGACATTACCATCCTTTATCATCCAGGCAAGGCAAATGTGGGTGCGGATGACTTGAGCAGGAAGGCGTAGAGCATGGGTAGTTTGGCATTCATCCCTGCGGAGATGAGACCATTATCTTTGGACGTTCAGTCCTTGGCTAACAGACTTGTGAGGTTGGACATTTCAGAGCCCTTCCTGGTCCTAGCATGTGTGGTTGCTCAGTCTTCATTGTTGGGGGAGATTAAGGCCCGCCAGTTCGATGATCTATATTTGGCAGATCTCAGCGAGACGGTACTACGGGGAGGGGCCAAGGAGGTCTCTATTAACGAGGATGGCGTGTTACGGATTCAAGGCCGAGTATGTGTTCCTAATGTTGAAGGCTTGAGGGAGAGGATTCTAGTGGAGGCCCACAGTTCGAGGTACTCCATTCATCCAGGTGCTACGAAGATGTATCGTGACTTGAGGCAGCATTACTGGTGGCGGAGGATGAAGAAGGACATTGCAGAGTATGCAGCTAGATGCTTGAATTGCCAGCAGGTCAAGCATGAGCACCAGAGGCCAGGTGTCCTACTTCTGCGGATGCCCATTCCGGAATGGAAGTGGGAGCGCATCACCATGGATTTCGTGGTTGGGTTATCGCGGACTCAACAGAAGGTAGATTCGGTGTGGGTCATTGTGAATAGATTGACCAAGTCTGCCCATTTCATTCAAGTGGCGACTACCTATACGACAGAGAGGTATGCTCAGATTTACATTCGGACGATAGTGAGATTGCACGATGTGTTGGCCTCCATCATATCAGACAGAGGCCCTCAGTTCACTTCCCATTTCTGGAGAGCTGTTCAGCGAGAGTTGGGGGCCCGCGTGGAGCTTAGCACGACATTTCATCCTCAGACCGACGGACAGTCAGAGCGGACAATTCAGATTTTAGAGGATATGCTTAGAGAATGTGTGATCGACTTTGGAGGGCAGTGGGATCAGTTCTTACCCTTGGCAGAGTTTGCATATAATAACAGTTATCAGTCCAGCATAGAGATGGCCTCGTATGAGGCATTGTACGGTCGGTGTTGTCGTTCTCCTATCGGATGGTTTGAGCCTGGTGAGGCTAAGTTGCTTGGTACAGATTTAGTCCAAGATGCCTTGGATAAGGTAAAGTTTATTCAAGAGAGGCTCCACACAGCTCAATCCAGGCAAAAGAGCTACACGGATCAGAAGGCGCTTGATGTATCATTTGCGGTTGGTGAAAAAGTCCTCCTGAAGGTTTCGCCCATGAAGGGCATTATGAGATTCGCGAAGAAGGGCAAGTTAAGACCAAGGTTTATTGGCCCCTTTGAGGTGTTGAGGCGAGTTGGAGAGGTTGCCTATAAGCTTGCATTACCTCCTAGTTTATCAGGAGTCCATCCGGTCTTCCATGTATTGATGCTCCGGAAGTACCATGCCGACTATTCGCATGTGTTGGGCTTCAGTACCATCCGGTTAGATGAGAGTTTGGGTTACGAAGAGGAGCCAGTTGCCATTGTTGATAGGCAGGACCGCCAGCTAAGGTCCAAGAGGGTTTCTGCAGTGAGAGTCCAGTGGTGGGGCCAACCGGTCTAGGAGGCGACCTGGGATTCCGAGGAGGACATGCGGAGCCGATATCCCCACTTATTCAGCAGTCCAGGTACTTTTCTATATCCGTTCACAGACGAATATTTATTTAAGAGGTGGAGGATGTAACGACCCGACTGGTCGTTTTGCATTTTCGAACCCTGTTCCCTTAAATAATACTTTCCGCATTTTCTTTAGCTAAATTATGACTTGCGGGGGCGGGTGGTTCTAAAGTTAGAAGAATTTCGGGCAAGAATAAGCCTATTCGCTTCATTGAGTTTCTTTAAAAAAGGCCAAATTTGACTTCGGTCAACATTTTGGGAAAACGGACCCAGAATCGCGATCCGACAATTTCTGAGGGTCCATGGGAAAATATGGGACCTGGGCGTATGCCCGGAATCGAATTCCGAGGTTCCTAGCCCGAGTAATGGAATTTTATGTAAACATTGTAAAGATTAAGTTTCAAAGATTTAATAAACTAAGAAATTATTGTTTTCATAGGTATCGGGTTTGAATTTCGATTCCGACACTTGGTACGAGTCCAAAATATCATATAAGACCTACCCGCAAAATTTGGTGTCAATCCGAGTAGTTTAAGGGCATTTTGACCCGTTGGTAGGAAGTTAAGAACTTGAAGTTCATTAAATTTGATCAATTGGTTTTTGGGGTCCGTTTCCTTGGTTTAATAATGTTTTGGGTGTTCCGAAGGTTCGACTAGGTCCGACTCGTGATTTCAGACTTGTCGGTATGTTCGGGCGGGGCTCGGGAGCCCCGAGCATCAAATGGTTGAGGTTTGAGCGAAGTCGAATTTTGAAAAGAAACATCCCCTCATGCTTCTGTCAAAACCGCTTCTGCGGCTATTTGACCGCAGAAGCGGTGGCCGCATAAGCGGCTCTCTTACCGCAGAAGCGGTGACCGCATAAGCGGCCATTTGACCGTAGAAACGGAAAGGGAGAAGGGAATGGGATCGCAGAAGCAGCCATGGAACCGTAGAAGTGGTCCCGCCTATGCGGACAGGTGACCGCAGAAGCGGTCTGGTCAACCCCCCCTCCTGAACCGCAGAAGCGGCTAAACGACTGCAGAAGCGGTCTCCGCAGGTGCGGAAATGTGCCCGCAAAAGCGAAAATCGCTGGGTCAGTGGAGTCCATTTAATACGAACTCCAACCCTTCTCTCTTATTTCTTATCCGATTTTGGGGCGATTTTAGAGCTTTCAAAGAGAGGGTTTCAACACAACATCACAAAGTAAGTAATTCCCACACACTCTTAGCTTAAATACATGAACATTAGGTAGATTTAACACAAAATCATCAAAAGAAATCAATGGTTAGGGCTAGACCTAGGGTTTTGGAAAAATTATGATTTAACCACCTAATTAGTTATGTAATGGAGTAAAATTTACCTATTAATAATCCTTAGGTTATAGAGAATAAATTTCTTCGAAAAATATTGGAATTCGGGCACGTGGGCCCGGGGTTGGAATTTAGTAGACTTGCGGGAAAGGTTGGGAAATCACTTAATTAGCTAGAATTCAGCCTTGTGAGCATTTATTGATTAGTTCTTGCCTTATTTAAACTAGTTGGTGCTTGTTCGTCTTCTAATTGAGCTTGGAGCCTAGTCTTGTGGTTGAAAGAGTGCTTCGGAGAAAGGTGAGTCTCCTTTCTAACCTTGTAAGAGGGAATTGTCCCCTTTGGTTTTGTGTTGAGTACTTGTTGCTAAATGCGGGGACTACGCAAGCGTTATGTGACGAGAGCCCGTGCGTAGCTACTACTATGTTAGATATCCGGGTAGCTTAGGACCTACATCATGCCTATTAAATATGTTCTTTATGGTACATTGTTGTCATGAACACCTAATATGCACTAGAGACTTAAAAAGGAGGATATGAGCTTATTTCTATAAATTGATTTATGTTGATTTGATATTTTGCCCATTTATGTGTCATGTATGTGAACTTGATATATATATTATCCTTATTTGTGGATCGGGCCGATCGCCTCGATGTGAATAGATGCATCCATAGGCGCGCCGTCGACCCTCGACAAGTGCACATTTATTTCTGTTGGTTCGGGTCGTCGCCTCGGTATTATGTGCGCATGTTAATTGTGGAAAAGCTTATATGTGCTTCATTTTGCCATTTTTCTCACTTGATAAATTATAAACTTGATGTTGTAATATTCTTGACTTATACTACATGTTATAACCTGCCATTACTTGTAAAAATTCCATGTTTGATCATGCCATATCCACACTTATGTATATACATATTAATTGACCTTAGTAAGTATCGAGTCGACCTCTCGTCTCTACTTCTTCGAGATTAGGTGGGATACTTACTGAGTACACGTTGTTTGTGTACTTATGCTACACTTCTGTACTTAAATGTACAGGGTTTGAGGCAGATGGATCCGGACATCACTCGGGTGCGTATCAGTGAGCACTTCCTGGTACTTCTACGGTGAGCTGTCTTCTCTCTCATGCCGATCTGCAGCCGAAGGAGTCCTTTTCTGTATTTACGATTTTCTGTCTATTCTGATTCAGACAGTAGGATAGTGTTTTGTATATTTTTTGTGTATACTCTACTGGTCGCCCGTAGCTAGTGACACCGGGTTCTGGCACACACACTGTAGAGAGTATTCGTGATTTTGGGTTTTGAATGACTATATCAGTACTGTATGATTTGCTAGTTTTCCTTATTTACTTAAAAAACGTTAGTACACCTGGTTTGGTTAAACTAAAAATAGAGACTTATTCAAAATTTCGCAGTTGGCTGGCCTAACTATGGTGTTAGGCGCCATCATGACCTATTTAGGAAAAATGGGTCGTGACGGAATATAACTAGAAAGGGTTGAAGAATTGTTACCCAATGATCTCCTCTTCAATTTACTCTCAAAATCTCCCTCTCCCGAGCTCCAAATAGAATTTCTAACTTTTGAAACTAACTGTCGAAACTTCATATTTCTGCCCAACTGTTACAGTATATGTGGTCCCGGGACCACTTCTGCAGTCCCACTTTTGTGGAACATGAGTCGCATCTGTGAATTCTCACTTAAAACCCATCTTCCACTTCTGTGACTCCGGTACCGCTCCTGCAGAAATCCTAGCGCTTCTCATTTCCGCTTCTGCGATAGATCTGTCGCTTATTCCGCTCCACATTGAGGTCCCACACTCTCAAGTGCGGTTATGACAGAAGAACAGCTGAAGCTGCAACTCCAAATTTCAAAAAACTTTTCATCAACCATCCGAAATCATCCCGAGCCCCCCGGGACCTCAACCAAACCTACCAACATATCCTATAACTTCGTTCAAACTTGTTCCAACCTTCAAAACGCCCAAAACAACATCAAAACACATATTTTTCATCGGATTTGAGCCTAAGAATCCCAAAAACTCTAGAAATATGCAGTCGATTGTCAGGTCCCCTTTTTACCTCTTTGCATCGGGAGATCGGGTTTATGATATTTTGGGGTATAGGGCAACTCCTTCCTTTTGGGAACTAGGTTTTTCATTTGAAGAGATGACACCTAATGATCTAATGTGCATTAGGACACCTATAAGGTTTGCTTCTAAGTTGTTTGATAACCAAAGATTGGGTAAGGGTTTGAAATTATCCTAAGGGGAAGGTCTTAGGCACCCCTCAGGATCCAATAGCGTGGTACCCGACCATATAGGTTTTTGTGAATTTGGTGCAATTAACATGTAACAGATAATGCTCAAATATGAGGGGATTTTAATACACATATGTTTGGAAGTGATAAAAATAGAGTAATCATTAAAAGGATGATTTTGAAAAAAAGAAGTCATAGTTCTCCTTCAAGCATTTTTAGAATCAGACCTTATTCATTTGTTTAAGTCGTGCTACTGGATTGTTTTGTTTGAGGAGGTATACTTAAGCCTTATATGCTTATGTGTTTCCTCTTTAATATGCAGTCTTTTTATATATTTTGTATGCCGCCTTAGATTTTTACCTTTGAAACTACCAGTCAGCCTAATATCCCTCTCTTTTAGGATTAGCAGTCCCAAGTGCCTCCGGGACTAATAGGAATGGGACGAGTAATAGCATGCGATAGTGGTCGAGACCAATCCGTGCTTTAGTACCTTAAACGGGATGGAAAAGGGTAGATATAGATATGATGACCGATGCACTAATACCACGTGTACCCCCTGTGAGCACGTGATTTCTGTCCTATGAGAATTACTCCCAAATAAAACAATTTTTCTTTGTGTGCAATTTTGTGAATGGTCATGATTTTTCAGTTATGATTTGTACTTGTGTGTGTTCATGTCTATTTGATAAATTAATAAGAAAATACAAAAATAGGTTGCATTTGCATTTAGGATTTAATTTTATAATTTTTAGTTAAAATATTAAATTACTTACAAGATAAAGGAAAAACATAAAAATAATGCATTTTTGCATTTTTTTGGTGTTCAATTGCGTGATTTTAGAATTTAATTATTTGTGATAATTATTGTTTAGGGATAATTAGCATTTTTTTAAGTTAATTTGGTTTTATAATTGTAGGTTTTAATTTTTTGAAGATAATTTCGGAAGAAAATAAAAGAAAAAGAGAAGAAAAGAAAAGGGAACTAAAATTTGGCCAAATTCCCCTTGTCCAATCGATTTTTTCCAAAAACCCATCAAAACCGGCCCTCTTCGTCTCTAAGCTTAGAGACCAGACCCCAACGCTTCCGTCCTCCGCCCGCCGGAAATCGCTCATGGCAGCGGACGGTGGCTAAACACGTCCAAATTAACACCCCTGATTCCTCTTAGCCTCCCTGTTCCAATTATCCAAATACTTTTCTTCGAATCACAACCAAATATTCGAATCTTCATTCGAAGTTCAGTCCAAAAACCCTAATCCACCCAACGATCCCCAAACTAACACCCAATGACCTCCTTGACCCCCTCACCCCAAATCTATACCTAGTTCCCCTCGAATCTTGTTCGAACTTCTCGAATTTTGAATCTAAGATGAAACCCTAAAATCCCAAAAAATAGGCGTATGGAAATCTGTCAACGGATTAGGTCTATTTAGACTTTATTCGTGTGTTTTTGCTAAGAACACACGAATAATGTCGAAATGGACCGAAATTGGAAGGTTTCTGAAAATTCAAGCTGTGTTTTTCTATTGGTCCGACTTTAGGTACTTCTATTTCATTTCTCGTTTGTTTTTAGTTATTTTTATTTCGTTTTGTTCTTCTCCTACCCCTTTCTTCGATTTTTCTTTTATTGCTTCATAATTTTTCCAATTTAGTCTGTATAGTTAGGTAGTTTGTTGTTAATCATATATGGTTGTTGGTTATGAATCATTCATATGTTAGTTGATTAGTTATTAATTGGTTTCTGATTCGTTTCTGAAGACATGGGTAGGGCAGAACGGGTAAGGGTTTAATAAGGTTAATGATGTTTGTATAAGTTAATAAAGGAAAATTGGAATTGTTTAATAAAAGGGTCTCAGTCCAATAGTTAATTAAGAAATAGGGATCAGTAATGGGAGAGATAATGTGTTTAAATGTCAGTTAATACAGAAAATAACATGGGTTTTTATTAAAAAAAATAAAATAAAATAAAAAGGAAACTAATTGACACCACGCCTAGTGCCTTTAAGGGTGGGATGTCAGAAAAAAGCATGAGGTTAATGATAAAAGGGTGAGGATGCATGTGCTAAGGGAATAAACAGGCTGGAAAGTGAAAGTTTTGAAAGAAAAAGGGATTAGTTCTAGTCTTTAAATACACGCACACATTCTGATTAGAAGGGGGCTTCAGACAGAGATTTCAGTGGAGAACCTTGAGAGCATTAAATGAAAAGAGAGGAAACACACTGAAATATACACTAAGATATACACGGATATATACACACAGGAAGACCATTCTACTGTGGGATTGAAGTTTTCAATGATTGAGAATTATTTAAAAACCTCTGAAACAATTTCAACTCACCTGAGTGAGAAAGGTTTGGAATTGGTCTTCAAATTTGGTTTAAAGTCTGTATAAGATATTGCTATTTAGGGTTTTGGTTTGACATCATTATAGTGCAGTTTCATCCTTACTGCTTAGAAAATTGGTTTCTTTCCTAGAAGTCCACTGTTCCATTGATTTTGGGGTTGAAGTTGGTTGGTTTTGGTTTTGAATCTGGGTTGTCCTAAGTCTGCTGTTTGCTGCTTTTGATTGCTACTGTTGGATACTGCTTCCTCACTTCTTTTTACTGTCGAATTCCACGTACACACTTTTGGCCTTAGGCATGTAAAAATGGCTTGTGAAATGTTTGTGATGGGGATATATAAAGAAGCATGTCTTCTGTTGTTATCTATTAGACCTTCTTCTTATGTAGTTTGTTTTTATTAAAAGTTTTATGTTAATTATTTGGCTTAGTATGTGTAATGTGAAGTTATGTATTTTTGAGTCTTACATAGGAATTATAACAGAACTATTATTAGACTGATTGGTTTTCATGTATCCAACCATGTGGATTTGGTTATTTCTGAAGGGTCAATTGGTTTTAAACTCCTCATTGAAGTTCAAATAGATATATTCATCAGCAAGATTTGTACTGTAATGAACTCGGATGGTTGAACTACACTTTGTCTTTATTCATTCATGTTAGCTCTAATAATAAAGTTAGTTTGGCATGCAGTGATGGTTTAAATATAAAAATGAATTAGAATCCATTAGGTTGCATTACTGTTATTAGGTAGGAATCGTCAAATGTCTTAAAATCTTATTACCATGTTTCAAATATTAGTTTGAGTTCTACATGAGTTACTGAGTGTGCTGATATTAGCTTTGCTCCTATGACTTAATAAGTGTATGCATGATAGCAGGAAAGTCTTGCTAGTTAACATTAAAAGTCATTTCCATTTGTTAGTAAAATAACGATGCAAGGTTCATGTGAAATTGTCCAGTTAGTTAATTATTAAATTATGCTAAGAATTCAATAATTGAATGGTTCTCCTTTATTTTCTTTGAATGGAATCAGTAACTAAAGTTTGTCGTTTGTTTGAGAGCATTGTGCTTCTAAGGTTCAATAGCTCTGGAGGCCCAAGCCCCTTAATCAATAGTTTACTATTAATGATGCTAATTAATTAGGGTCCTTTTAGAGACAAATCCAATAGAAAACCATAGTTTGCTTTAGGTTGGCCTTTAAATAAAATAAATGAGATGATCCTCACCAAACGAAATGCGTAAACTGCGTGGCCCTCTTTAAATACTCATATTAAAATACTTAGAATTCGCGACGTGCCGTTTAGCGAATTTTCACGGCTTCCCGCGAAGTTGATAACACGTTAGTCGCTTTAGGCACGCTCTAAATAATTTTACCTTCTTAAATACGGGTGTGCATTTCATGCAACCCAAATCCAAATCCCAAAACATTGAATAGAAATGTGTTGAGGATCCGGGTGCATTTCATGTGACGTGATCCAAAAACATATTTTTTTCAAACGACGTTCACTTCCTAAAACATTTGATTGGAAGCGGTAAGTAAATTTAAAATTGCATAATAGGATAACATGTATTAAAATTAGATTTTTGCCAAATATAGCAGTTGAACGACCATGCTAGAACCACGGAACACGGAAATGCCTAACACCTTCTCCCGGGTTAACAGAATTCCTTACTCAAATTTCTGGTTCGCAACTGTAATATAGAGTCAAACCCTTTCCTCAATTCGGGATTCAACCGGTGACTTGGGACACCATTAACCTCCCAAGTGGCGACTTTGAATCTCAATAAACAAATCCCGTTTCGATTGTCCTTTAATTGGAAAAACTCCTTTATGCCCTCACAGGTGTAGGTAAAAAGGAGGTGTGACACCCCCTCTCTTGAGGAGTGATTACTGTTGATACCCAATTTTTTCCTATACATTTTATATACTCAAAATATCCTCAAAATAGTATATATAGGCATATATAAGCATAACTAAGCTTTTGGCATTTTCCTATTTTTTTTTAAAAGTTTTTAAATCAATTTATTGTCCATTTTTAACAGCATAAAATCAATAGTTACTCCCAAAATTATCACTTTTTGATGAGTAATTGATTCTATTCTCATACTTACACCAAAATATAATTAAGGTGATTTTTGTATACTTTTTACGAATTTATTTGGTATTTTTAAAGCTATATTGCATGTAATTGCAATTATAGCCTATTTTTATGATTAACAATATTTTATAATTATAAAGCTAGTTCCAGTATTTTTAAATTGATATTTATATAGTATTTGTTTCCCGGTATTTTTAATTTACTTTTTAAATTATTATTACTATTCTTATAAAATAAAAGGTGAAAAATTGGCTATTTAACACTGAGCCCACTCTCATATAAGTACATCCTTTTCTCACTTTCAATTGTAGCCTCAATTGGCCCAATTCCGCCCCAAATTAAATGACTCAATTCCCATTTCGACCCGACCCCTTAGCCCAATTTTTAAACCCATCCAATTTTCTTTAAATCGTAGTCGTTGATCGTTTTGATCAACGGCTGTAGTTTAGGATTTCCTTCTTTAATCACCTAACACACCTAACCCTACTTCATTTTCATAGAGACGCAGCCTCTAACTCTCTCCGTCTCCCTCAAATCCTCTCGAACCTCTCCGAAACCCTAATCACCTCCCACCTTATCTCACCTCGATTCCACTGAAATCCATGGCATCTCCTGCCATAGATGATCTGTACTCACCTTCTCTCACCACTAAGCCTGAGCTACTTGAAGTTTGGAGGCTTAACATTGATGGTCCTCTCTCAGATCCGTCTCAGACCTGTAGATCTACGATTCTCCGGCCTCGCTCCGGCATATTCAAGCACTAGAAGCTGATTCCTGACCGTTTCAACTCATGATCTGATCTTGTTCTTCCAAGCCTTTCTCGTTTCTAGGGTTTCTCTGAAACCCTAAGCCATTCAAGGTTCTTTCACCGTTATTTGCCTAGATCTATGCTATGTCTATGTTTTTCTTGACGTTTTGAGTGTTTTTCCCAAAAGTTTTGCCAAAATCATTTTTACGGTTTCTGCAAGGATCTTTTGCAAAATCTGTCTGATCCTTTTCTCCTTTGCTTTATGTGTGTTTGTTTATACCTTGCTCATACGATTTATATGCATATATTTTCTTTTACTTTTTTTTTTCTCCTGTTAATTTCTGCTGTGTTTTCATTACTCTTCTGCTATATATGCCTACCGTTAAAGTTATTTGATTTCTTTTGACTCTGTTCATGTTCTTACATGCTTCATCTGCTTGTGTTCAAGTTTGCACTATCTCTTTCTTCTGAACTCGGTTATGTTTTGAGTCTCTCGAATATGTTCTTCATGATTTTTCTTCCTCTGTTGTTCAAGCATGCTATCATGTCTGTTTTGTTGAAACTCTGAAAAACAAACGACATGGTTTCTCACCTCTATATCTGGTTCAATTCGAATCCTTAGAATTTGGGGGTTTCTTTGACAAGTTGGATTAGGGTTCCACTTTGGAACCCTGAACTTTCAGGCTCACTATGATTCTATGACTGAACTCGTATTCTTTTTTTATGACCCTGAACCTGTCAATGGAAAACTCTTCTGTTTGATTTGTCTACTTTATATGTGATGGACTCCTCTTTCAAAAGGTTTTGACAACTACTTAATTGATTTTGGATTCCTTTGATGGGTTTTGACTGATTACACTAATTTTCCTTCGATTGATCCTCGTCTACCTATATCATTCGAATTCAACCCGTTGCCTTGATTTTATTAGTTGTCCAATTGATTCCCTTTCCTTTTCTTTACAAACCAAGTACCGTTGAGTTCTTTCCTTAAATAAACTTTATGTATTTTCCCTTTCTTATGCTACTATGAAAGATTTTACTCAAATTTACTTTCCTTATTTACATTCTCCTGTTTGAAATTGAATCCCCTAACTTAAGGGAGAATATTTGAGATTGATTTTTAAAGGTTTTCTTACCCTGCTTACTTGTTCTTCTACACTATATAAGGGCTTCCCTTATGCACTTTAGATTCAATTTTGGACGCGATCAATTTTGAATACTTTCACACTACTTCCAACAGAATACTTTTAATTTCTCACACAAACACTCGAGTTCTTGCTCTAAACTCACTCACACATAAAGTTTTCTCTCTCTGATTGTGGTTTGTTTGCAAGAATCCTGCTTTCTTTTCTTAGCTTTCTGAAAACTGGTATGTTCTTTGTTTAATTTCTGCCTCTCCCCCTATGTGTTTATTCTACAGTTCACCCTTTGTTTGGTTTATTGTCTAAATGATATAACTTTTTGAAAGCTTTCTTCCTTCTTTGTTTCTGTTCTTATATGAATCCCTACCCCTGATCTCCCTTGTGTGGCTGAGTTATGGTTAAAAAACATGGCAATACTTGAAATTATTGATCATGGACATGAACTGGACTCTCTGAGTCCTAAGCTCTTTCAAATCCCATCCCCATTTCTCTTTCTATGTATGTTGAGTTTGAGACTTTTGTCTGGCAGTGTCCTGATCACTGTCCAGGCCATGGCCTGACCTTCAATAGGTCTTAATCTTAATTGTTTGGCTGACAGGTTGGTTAGGGGTGTGCCAGCCTACCCTATGGCTGGGCATGACCACCAACCTGCCTTGACATTCCCTAATCCCTCTATTGCACTCACACTTGTTCCTAGATTCTAAGTTCTGCCCCTCTCTAATGAGCCTTTCTTTGTGACATTGAGTTTCCTCTGAACTTGGACATTGGAGGGATGGCCCTTCCATACTGCACTCTAATTCAATGTTTTGCAATGATATCTGGGTGTGAGCATTGCCTGGAGTTCCTGAAACTCCTTGGAACTTTGGCACACCCCGGATAAGAGAAAGGCTTCGAAAACATGATCCTAGAAGTTGGCTCATACCATATTGTTAGACTTTGAGTTCAAATTAGGCTCCTTGGATGCATCTTAGGAGTTCTGATTGTAATGTTGTTTCCTGATTTCTTTTCAAATCATTTTGGTCTATAATAAAGCTTTGTAATAATCTCTGGGGTGATTAGTGAAATGGGAAGGGTAACCATGTATGCAAAAAGGGATAGATGTCATGCCTATAGGATTTCTAATTTCAGCATCCTTGCATGTAGACATCATGTCTATAGGGATTTTCGCATGTAGATAACCTGCCTATAGGATTTCTAATTTCAACATTTTCGCATGTAGATGTCATGACTATAGGACTTCTAATTTTAGCATGTAGATATCATGTCTATAAGAATTTTCGCATGTAGATAACCTGCCTATAGGGATTTTTAATTTCAGCATCCTCATATGTACATATTATGTTTATAGGATTTCTGCATTCTCACATATAGATACCATGTCTATAGGATGCACATGCGCAGAAAAAAACATGTCTGCAAGTCCTTTCTAATTTTGACATATCTACTTCTCGCTAGGCAAACATGTTTATAGGTCGTAATAATCAAAATGAAGCAATCAGATGTCATGTTCATGCAAAATCCAGCATTTAGATGTCATGCCTATAGGGTTTCTGCATTTTTATTATGTCTTCAAATGTGTCCTAAAGCCGACAAACGCGTAGAAAGCATGCCTATAGGAATTAATCAAATCGGAATCGCCTTACTTGTTATAAGTCTAAGACCTGTAGTAATAATGAATTACCAGTTATAAAATTCATGGTCACTTGCTAAAACTCGCCTTCCTTCAGTAGCTGATAATGTGTTTTCCTAAATCAGTATGCATTGTTTCTTAAACTTGTAGATGACATGTCTATAGGTCATCACGTAGGGAAACGAGTATGTAGTCAATTAATTACGTTGGCCTTAGATAAGTTGCAGCCAGGCGAGCCTAATGTGAATTTCTTGCCTGAAAATATGTAATGAACCAGCCTGCCTAACGCTAATCATAAATTTTGACCTAATCAGTACATGTAAGATGTCCTAAGCTACATGATTTTATTTGATCTAAGGAGGCCTGTTTGAGCCTTATTTTCTTATGTGCTTTCCCCAGATTTGCTATATGTGTTTTGACTGTCGCCTTAGAATTTTTACCTTTGAAACTACAAAAGCCCAACATCCCTTCCCTTTAGGATTAGTAGTCCTATATTCCTCCGGGACTGATAGGATTGGGACAGGTAATTGCATGCAATAAGCAATGATACTATTCCGCGCTTAATACCTTAAACTGGGTGGGAGGGATAGACATGGAGATGAAGATCACACGATAATACTATGCGTACGATTGGCTACCGGTGTTGTGTGGATGATCCATGTGATTTATAAACCTAGGACCCCTTTTCCTATGTTTCTTTGTTTAATATTAATATATTTTGTTTTTCAATTACACAAAACTCCCCTTTATTTTTATTTTTTCGCATTATCCCTTTTCCTTCTTTGTTTATAAATTCCATCATACTTGTTAGCAACCCTTATGTGTAAATTTATTTGCATACTTGTTTACATTAAAGTCACAACATAGCATGGCTGGGAACCATACTAGTGGATCTTGAGTGGTGCCTAACACCTTCCCCTCGAGATAATTTCTAGCCCTTACCCGAACTCTGGTTTTCCAACTCAAAACTCTTAGTGTCCTAATGCACTTAATCATTAGGTGGCGACTCTTCAAATCCAAAACCCAATTCCCACACGGGAATAGAGTTGTCTTCCCGAATGTCGTAAACCCAATTTCGCTTTAGAAAAAGGGGTCGACAATTATCGGGTATTGCATTAATGTGATTCATATTAAATATAAACCTCGGAACCCTTCCTTTCTTTCCCCCTTTCTCTTTTTTTAGCATTGTAACTCCTTATGTAAAATCAGCTCTTTTAATTGCTCTTTCAAACTTTGTTTACTTTCAAACCATTGTGTATTGAAATCACCATTTATTTGAGCCTTATCTGCTTATATGTTAATTGCACCCCAAATTCACAATAACTTTCTGGCCGGGAACCACACTAGTGGATCCTGAGGGGTGCCTAATACCTTCCCCTTAGGATAATTTCAAGCCCTTACCCTATCTCTGGTTATTCAAATGGAACTTGGACTTGAATTTCATTGGTGTCCTAATGCACCTCGAATCATTAGGTGGCGACTCTTCAAATGTTAACCCCAGTTTCCAAAAGGAACGAGTTGTCCCTCTAAATGTCATAAATCCAATTTCTGCGGAGGAAAAAAGGGGCGCCACACACTCCCGAGTTCCGCAGTTTTAGCACGGTCGCTTTGATCCTACTTGGCTTAATTAAATTATCTAATTACTAATTTTAGAACCTATGTGCATTTGCCACTTTTAATTAGGAAATTATCTTGAGACGTATCACGTGTACGTGTACCCACTTTATTTGGCGCGTCAAAAACCATGTCACGCGTACGTGTCCATAATTAATAACGCTTTATTTTTTATTAAGAAAGTTTAGTCGAAGTTGCATGAACGCATACTCCGGTTTTATTTTTAGGATCGTAATTATGCCACGCGAACATATACATAATCACGATAATAAATTAAATGCATGCCTAAGTATTTCCACAATTGAATTATTTTTCTACTTGGGGATTATTGCGAGGCATGATGATTATGGAAATAATGTGTATGATTAGCCATCGCGTCATTAACAATTTCAAATGTCTTATTAAGCTAGAAGGACACGAACAACCTACCAATTTATAATAAACCGGCTAACTTTACTAGAAGCAATGTAACTTGGCCCATGTAAACAAATGAAGATATTAAAAGCAATTTTTGAGAAATCAAAACTAACGAACTCATGCAAAGTTGTTCACTGCCCATTTGTTTTGACTAGATAATATCCTATGCAAACAAACATTGCACATGGAATGATGGAGCTTAGGAAACCAGCTAAAGCAATTCAAACATGATATAGCCATGGAGTCTGATAAAACTAACAATGAAGGGAACCCCAAAACATTAGAGTAAACTGATCCTACGAAGAAAGACGAACTTATGATATGATGACTTCGACTAAAGTGCTACTACATTTGAGTACTAATATACCAAAGCTAAAAAACTTAATTAAACTATAAGATATAATAGTAGCCTACTCCTAAGGATCTTAACCAAAATAATGATAACTACTTGGTTCATTATTACAAACACAAATCTGCTTCCAAACAATTTCAACCATGAATTTCTTAGCAATAATTACCCCACGTCCTCAAGCTTTTCACATTTCAGCTTGCTATCAATTACAAAGAGGAGCTATCAACAGACAAAATCAATTTAACCCGTATGACGAGATTCAAATATTAAAATACCCAACTACAAATAATATATTCACAATGTGTTACTTCAAATTCATGTCATCAAAGCCGTGTATACGAAATTAAAAGGGAATAGGAAAGAATTGAACTTGATATTGCTCTCAATATATTTGAAACTCCAACGATTACAATTTAATAAAAATTCCAACGATTGAACTCGATCGAAAGACAAGCACAACAACAAAGCCTCAATTGAAGCTACAATTATGAAATTAAAACCCCAAAACAGAGAACCAATCGACCAATACAGATTCATTTTATTTGATAATTTCTGTCCAAAAAATAATTCAACCAGCTCGAGCAATGTACAAAATGAAGAGGAAAATTGCAACCCAACCCAAAACAGAGAAACAGAACTGAAGCTAATGAATGGAAACTCCAACGAACTCGATGACAATCAGACCCAACTTCATCGACTCGAACCACGACCAAAACGCTGCTCGTGCTTGAACAGTTTGAGAGATATTCACAACTTGTTTTGCTGCTTCTAATGGTGGATGCTCGAGTTGTTGGGTTGAGTTTATTTTTGGAGGAAGATGAGGAAAGAGTTCGAGTCTCTTTTAGTGTCATTTGCGGCTGGATTTACAAAAACTTTTTGCTCTGTTTTGGTTGGATTTGGTGTGACTTTAGGTGCTGCTGCCCTTAATATCCTATCTCCGTTCGTGTGTGTGTTCAGCATCGAAATTGAGAGGGAATTGATAGGGAGTGGAAGGTTTTGCCGGATATTCGGCGAGCTTGGTAGTTGACTGGTTTCAGAGAGATGAGGGGTAGACGTTGGCTGTTTCTCCAGCGAGTTTGGTGAAGGGGGTGGTATGATGGAGATTAAGTCAGGGGGTGGGTCGTTTGGAGAAGACTAAATCAGGGGGCTTGTCTCTTGGAGTTCAGCTGCAGATTTCTTAGGGTAATTTAGGTCTTGTGTATTTCTAACTCATTTCATAAAGTGTCCCCCTTTCTAGGTTAGGAGTCTAGGTATTTGTAGCTATTTTTTGATTGCTCTTAGGTCCTTAAGGTATTATTTATTTATTTTTATTTCAAAGAAGAGTTTAGAAGTGTCCCTAGGGTTAGCTTAATGGGTATTGGGTATTGGGCTAATCCGAATTGGGCCTAAAAATGGGTTGCTCGTGCCCAAGTTTTATTCTTTCCCCGCGAACGGGACTAAAATACGACCTCATTTACTAATTAATCTTACTTAAGTAAAATAACTATTAAAATAAGAATGACCATTAAAACTATATTTGGTATTTTTCAAACATTAAAAACGACTACAAAATATTGATGAAACTATTTTTTTTGTAATTTTTATTTTCTTGTTATAAAATAAAGTAAAAGAGTAAAAATGAGTTGAAATAGCTATATTAGGCCCAAATTAAATATTTATATGCTAAAATATAAAAACTCTTGGGGAGGGTAAAAAATCACATGTCTACAGGTATTAGAGGTATGTTGCATATTCAGGTAGAGTTGGGAGCAGATATGATGATATGTGTGCTATATGGATTTGGAGACTGGGAGTTCTCATAGACAGGTTAGGTTGTGGTTGTGAACCGCGTACATCGGTTTTGTGTGGTAACTATTAGGAGGTTTGGAGGCCCGAGTGGATCCTTGTTGCTTGGTATGTTAGGTTTTGGATGTGTTATTGGGTATAGACTAGTTGCCTTCGTGTCATTTTATTCTAGACTATTGTGATAAGGCGGCAATGCTGGTCATGCAGGGAATTCCACGGATTGAATGGCGAGGTTTGGCGGATTATGTTCTTAGTAGGGTGGTTTTATATTTCAAAGACCCAGCGGATGGCTGGGAAGGATTGTCTTTATTATTTGGGCTTTCGTGATGGATGTTAGTGTAGAGACTCCTACCATTGATTCTATTTCGGTGGTGAGGGGTTTTTTGGATGTGTTCTTGTGGCCGGGCATGTCGCCGGGCAAAGGTTGTTGATTTAGGTATTAATTTAATGCTGGGCATAGTATCCTATGGCACTGGTAGAGTTAAAGGAGTTGAGGGAGCAAATTTATGGTTTCCTTGATAAGGGGTTCGTTGGCAGGCCAATGTAGATGGGTGTTCTAACTTGAGTCGTCTTGGTTGGCTCCGAGTTGTATTGTTGAGGGATGTGTTGATTCGGTTGCTGTTGAGCTTATTTGTAATTTGGGAGAGATCTATGAGTTACCCTTCCGTGTTGCGAGGCTTTGGTATTTGTTGGTTATATGCACATGTGGTGCGGTGTTATTGAGGTCTCTTAGCGAAATTCGAGCAAGAAGAGTATTGGATATTGCTTGGTGGATGGTGCATCGGTTGTATCCTTTCGGGTTATGTAATGTAATGTCAATTGTTTTCGCCGTGGTTATGATGATTTGCGTTGGTTCTAGACATCAAATTGCGTGTCGTTGTCAATTTTGAGCATAGTGACTTGAGGTGTTCCATGTGGACTAGCGCTTGGGTAGGGACGCGCATTGCAGCGGAGATATGTGGAGGTATGATCCTTCGTGTTGGATTCGTGCGTTATGTTTCTATGATGTGTGACGGGTTCTCAACATTATGTGTGGTGGTTCCGGTGAGCTTGCGGTGCAGCTCTTTCAGTTGAGTCATTTTCACGATTTAGGCATGTTTGGATTGTTGCTTATCAGTGTGCAGTTGTGGCCTTAGATGGTGTTGATGTGTCATGTCACCGGAATAGTTGTGTTGGACTAGATGTGATCGTTGAGAGCTAGAATGAATACAAATAGATTCGGTTTCAGCGTGTTGGAAGGATAATATCGAGGTTCAGCTCAAAAATTTGTTATGGTCCATGCCAAAGGAGAAGTGGCTTCATGAATGGTTGATCTAAGAAATGGTTGTGGTTTATTGCGTGTTTCTTTTATCATTTGTAGTACTTGGAACTGTTGGAATGAGACTTTAGTTGATAAGAGGTTTTCTATCGGTATTCGGTTGTTGTGTGCGGCTGCTGTAACTGGAAGTTATCGCTATACGCGTTTGAGTTATATGGTATATCATGTAATTACACTCCAGGTTGCAGGTATGAGTTATTACAACTTGTTCGAGCTTATTCAAAGTATAGATGTGAGATTCTGATCATGTGGATAATTTCAGAAGTGGTAATATGGTTCTAAGGTTTATGGGCTAGGTTGGGTTGTGAAATTTCAGTTACATTGTATTATCAGACCTATATGAGATAGCGTGACGTGGGATTAACCCCGGGTATATGCATGGTAAGGTTATTCAGCTTTGGATCAACTCTGGACACATTTGAGAATGAACGTATGTTTAAGTGGGGGAGGATGTAATGACCCGACCGATCGTATTGAGATTTTGCACTTTTCTTGCTAGTTCTCGAGCTTGACTTGCCTTGTGTGATAGATTATGACTTATGTAAATTGTTGGTTTTGTCTTTCAGGTGTAATCAGAATGAATTTGGAAGAATAGTTCTCAGTTTGAAGCTTGAAATTTGAAAAGTTTGACTAAGATTTGACTTGTTGGTATATGATCTTGGATTAGAATTTTTATAATTTGGTTAGCTCCGTTAGGTGATTTAGGACTTAGGAGTGTGATCGGAATGCATTTTTGAAGTCCGTGGGAGGTTTAGGCTTGAAGAGATTTTTGGCATTTTTCGGTTGATAGGTGAGATTTTGATATTGGGGTCGGAATGGAATTTCAGAAGTTGCAATAGTTCCGTTGTGTCATTTGGGATGTGTGTGGAAAATTTCAGATCATTCGGACGAGGTTTGGTAGACTTTTTGATCGAAAGCGGAATTTGAAAGTTCTTGAAATTCTTAGGCTTGAATCCGATGTGATTTTGGTGTTTTGATGTTGTTTTGAGCGTTCTGAAGGTTGGAACAAGTTTGAATGAGGTTATGGGATATATTGAAATGTTGGGTCGAGGGTCTAAGGGCCTCGGGTGAGTTTCACATGGTTAAACGGATCAGTTTTGTAGTTTAGACTTCGCAGTTTTTGTTGGTTTTGTGATGTAGATCCTTTGTTCTTCGTGTTTGCAGCCAGGGACCCGCGTTCGCGAAGTGTGTTTTTCTGAGGCGGTGAATTTTGCATTTGCGTTTGTGTGTTGTGTTTCGTTTTCGTGATGTTGTAATGTTTTGATTCTCTGCATTCGAGAGGCCTGTGTCGCGTTCGCGTAGAGTAAGTAGGAGCAGTTGGGGTCCCAACCTTTTGTGCTTCACGTTCGCGCAAGGAGGTCACGTTTGTGATGGTTTGGAAAGCGGATGCTTCACGTTCGCGAGCTGCAGATCATGTTCGCATAAGGGGAATTTATGGTCAGCGGATTTTTGAGTTTCGCGAACGCGAGGCTTTGACCGCATTTGCGAAGAAGGTTTTTGATGCCTGGGTAGAATGTTTATGTGACGACCCGGCCGGTCGTCTTAAGAATTAACACCCCGATCCCCTATTAACTGCTTCCCCTAAGTTCATTTATGCAATTTTGGTTTGCCGGGACGTTCGATGTTGGGTTTCAGAGAGTTTTGGGATACTTAGTCCCTAAATGAGAGCTTAAGTGTTGGAAAGTTGTCCGTAGTAGGGACAATGTGAAGACGACCTCGAAATGGAAATCCTATGGGTTCGTTAGATCCGTTAGGTAATTTTAGGGCTGGGAGCTTGTTTGGAATGTGTTTTGGAGGTCCGTAGCTAATTTAGGCTTGAAATGCCGAAGTTTGAATTTTTGAACTTTTCGGTCCGATAGTGAGATTTTGATCCGAGAGTCGGAATGGAATTTCAGGAGTTGCAGTAGCTCCGTCATGTTATTTGGGATGTGTGTGAAAAAATTCAGGTCATCCAGACGAGGTTTTTTTAGGTTTTTGATCAAAAGCGTGTTTTGATAAAATTTGAAGTTCTTAGGCTCAAATCCTTGATTAATTCGAGTTTCGGGTGTTGTTTTAGGTGGTTTAAAGATTGGTACAACTTCGAATGATGTTATGGGATATGTCCGTAGGTTTGGTTGAGGTCCCAGGGGCCTCGGGTGTGTTTCGGGTGCTCAACGGAGCATTTTGGAGTTGTGAAAAGTTATAGAAAATCCTTCAGCAGTTGCAGGTCCAATTCCTTCTTCGCATTTGCGACGCTCCTCTCGCGTTCGCATGGCTCTAACATTCTTATTCTTCGTGTTTGCGTCCTCCCCCATGTGTTCGCGTAGTTTAATCTTTGGGGGATGACTGTTTACCCTTCATGTTCGCGACCAGTCCACCCGCGTTCGCGAAGTTACACCTTTTTCCCCCATCGCGTTCGCGGCTAGGACACCGCATTTGCATAGCTCTATTTTTGCTCTGAGGGCTGAGCTTCATTAACTCTTCGCGTTCGCACTACCCAGGTCGTGTTCGCGTAGCTTCACCAGCCCAGACCTTCGCGTTCGCCAAGGGCAAATTTTCAGCCTTCACTTTTTCTTCTTCGCGGACGCGATCCTACTTCTGCATTCGCGATGCATTAAATGACTGGACAATTATAAACAATTCAAAACTGATGGTTAGCCATTTTTATCAAAATACAAGCTTGGGAGCTCGGATTTGAGAGAAATTTTGAGGGATTTTCGAGGGCAACAACTGGGTAACGATTCTCTACTCTCTTATGCTTAAAACCCACTAATCTAATCACGAATTCCTCCTTAATTTCGGATTTTTGAATGAAAAATGGGTAAAACTTCATAGACCAAGTTATTGAGTTATTGAGTGGGTGTTTGATCTCTGATTTGAGAGATTTTTATGTGTCTAGACGTGTGAGAGTACGATGGTTCTAAAAATGTAAAATTTATCCGATTCCGAGATATTGTCCTGAGGGGCGTTTTGGTCATTTTACCTAATTTTGCGTCTTAGCTTTAAATTAAATAGTAGAATCAGTTGCTTGAGATGTTATTTACAATATGTAATTGAATTGAATAGATTTGGGCTATTTGGAGTCGGATACTCATGTCGAACGTGTGATTTCGAGTTGATTTTGGAGCCGGTTTGAGGTAAGTGGCTTGTCTAACCTTGTGTGGGGGACCTTTCCCCCTAGGATATGATATTTGGTAATTGAATGCCTTGTACGTGAGGTGACGAGCGCATACTTGATCTAATTGTTGAAAATTCGATTTTACTTTAATTATTTAGACTAAGTTTCTTTCTTGTCTACTTTATTCCATTTGTAATTATATCATGCGTTAGTTAGAAAAGCATTCTTAGTTGGTCTAAATTGCCTATTTGCTCAAGTTTCTTGTTTGTACTACGTGAAATATGTTAGTCTAGAACTACCAGTTGCCTTGTATCTTTGAACTTCATTATTAGATATCTTCTTGCTGTGACTGCGTATTTACATTGGGACTACGAAAACTTCTAAAATTCTATAATTTAATATAATGAGAAAAATCCTATTTTATGAACTTTGTAGGAATATTTTAGATGGGCAAAAATCACGTGCTCACAGCTGGCCCTCTTTGCTCGGAAACACGAAGAGTTTTTGAACACAGATAAAGTGAGCGAATATGAGCGATTTTTCCCGTTTGGATACTCCATGGGAAGCATTTTAAAAAAGTTTGACCGAACCTTGCTTCTTAGGTTGCCTATATATATTTGACTATAAAAGAATCATGTCAGTGTAGTTCTTGAGGTTTTGGTAGTTGGGATTACCGAGAAGCTGTGATTTCACTATTGCTGCTGCTGCTGTTACTGCTTGCTGGCTTCCTTATTACACCGAAATAAAAAATGAAAAGAAGATAGGCAAGTCTATCAGCTATGAGTTACAAGATTCATATCTATATGTCTTCAAAACTTGATCTCGAAACTTCTACAGTTCTACTGTGCATCTTGAACTGTTGACTCGCACTCTCGAGGTAAGCTTCTGTTACATCTAACTTGAATTGACTCCATTCTTCAAGCGGGTTCCTGTTGTTGTTTTGGACTTTGAACTTAACTATGAAATTAATTCTATGGTTCTCTAGAAGGTGTCGACGCCCCATTTTTCCTCGCGGAATCGGGTTCACGACATTAGGGAAGACAACTCTTTTCCTGTTTGGGAATTGGGTTTTTAGTTTTGGAGAGTCGCCACCTAATGATTATAATGCATTAGGATATTTTTAGAGGAATTAAAGATGAAGACAAGAGTTTTGGGTAAGGGCTTGAAATTATCTCGAGGGGAAGGTGTTAGGCACCCCTCAAGATCCGCTAGTGTGGTTCCCGGCCATGCTACAATTGTGACTTTAAATACAAGTGCAAATAAACAAGTACAAGAAACACAAAAAGGTTAAAAGAAGTGCTGAATTTTAGAAAAGGAGAAGTTTTGTAAAAATATGCAAGTAGAGGGAAGAAGTCAAGTACTTAGTGCGAACAACCTGAAAATCATGTGAGAAACAGAAGTCGAAAGTGCAACAGCTTTTAAGATTCAGAAAATTGTTAAACTAATAAAGAGGGAGGAGGGGGGGTCCTAGGTTTATACATTATATGGATCATTCGCACAACACTGGTACCCAATTGTACGCAGAGTATTATCGTGTAATCATCATCTCCATGTCTACCCTTCCCACCCCGTTAAGGTATTAAAGCACGGAACGGTATCGTTTACTTATCGCATGCCCCACCCCGTTAAGGTATTAAAGCATGGAACGGTATCGTTTACTTATTGCATGCTACTACCCGTCCCAATCCTATCAGTTCCGAGGTATTAGGACTTCTAATCCTAAAGGGAAAGAAAGGGATGGAGGCCTTTGTGGAGTTTATAGGATAAAATTCTAGCTCGACATTCAAAACAAGTATCAAATAAAGGGAAGAATAAAAAAGCAAATAAGGCTCAAATTAACCCTAGAAATCAAATAACCATATAGTTTAGCATGCCTTGACAAATAATAATTTGGTCGTAGATTAAAATTAAGCAATGAGCGGACTAGTTCAACACATATATTTAGACAAAAAGTCTCCATTAGGCAACTCGGATACAATTGTCAGAGATTAAGGCATTTAACGTGAGTTGTTTTAAGAAGGCATTGATTTTAGAAGATAACTAATGCAGAAGAGTTTTGAAGGAAAAGGCAGGCTGCAGACTTAGGACAGTGTTTAGAAATGAGACAAAACTTTCTAAAGAGTAACTTGCAGAGCTGATTTAAACAACGAGTTCAGGAAAGTGCGGATTGATTACAGAAAAAGGTTTACCAATTTTAGCGGGTTTCAGAAAAGGGGTAGAAAACTACCAGTTTTAGTAAAATAGATACGAGTTCCAGCAATTGATATTGTTTTAAAAACGAATGAGGCTATTAAAAATTGAGATTTCCTATAGGCATGCTATCTATATTACTGATTTTTTAGAACTTGTTAATGAACTCGTGAAAAGATGCTCGTTTAATTAGTCCTAAAGTTTGCCTAATGAATATGCATATCCTGTAGGCATGATATCTATAAATAAATTCTTTCAGGAAGTTTAAACTCCTATAGGTAGGGTCTCTAGATGCATAATTACAGAGCATGAGTGTTAAATCCTATAGACATGCTTTTCTAGGAGATTTGTAGTGAAGTTAAGTGTTAAACCCTATAGGCATGGTCTCTATGTGATTGAATCAATATTAAAGGACCCTATAGGCAGGATTTCTTGTTTGATTAAAAGTATAATCCTAAATCATGACTTCTACCATTTTGATGCAAGAAAGTAACGACCCCTCCCACACCCTTTTACTATACCCCGCGAGTTTCATACAAGTCATTACAATGCCAGAAATTTATAGAAAACACATCAAAAGCCAACAGCTAGATCCGAGAAGCCTAATTCAACCTTAATTTCCAATAACATGTATTTAAACAATTCCTGGATCCAGATTTCCAAAGCCTTCTCTTTATCCAAAGCATTTCAAAGTTCCAAGGAATCTCAAGAATTCCAGGCAATTCTTACACCCAGGATACCATTAGAATTAGAATAGTGCAGTGTGGAAGAGCCACCTCTCAGGCATCCAAGTTTAGAGGGAGCTCAGGGGTCCCAAAGCATGGCTTGCAAGAGAGGGGCAGAACTTATAGCTAAGAGTAAGTTCAAAGTGAAAGAGGGATTGGGGAGCCATGACAAATGGTAGTCATGCCTAGCCACTAGGTAGGCTGGCACATCCCTGACCACTTTTTTGGGTTAAACAAATTAGGAGCAGACCCTTGAAGGCCAGACCAAGGTCTGGATAGTGATTAGGACACTGTGAGACCCAACTCCAAGGCTCAAACACGTAAAGGGGGAAAAGGGGTGGGAATTGATTAAGTTAGGGATTCAAAGAACCCAGTTCAGAGTCATAGACAACAATATTAGAGTGCTGTTATGCCCTGAACCATAACTCACATACAAAGGGTAAATGGTAAGGGAATTCACATAGGAACAATAATGACAAAGTTGCAGAAAAACAGTAAGGAAAGCATAACAGAACTAGGATGTGAAACACATAGTGGAGGAGCAATATCTAAACTAAGATGGACATACCGGTTGCAAAGTAAGAGAATAGCAGAGTAACCACAGCAAGCAAGCAACAGAAAAAACTCAGGTTTTTAGCAGCACACTTGAAGATTCAAGGAGAGCTTAAAGGGTATTTCAGAAAGCAAAAAGGAGAAGTACACAGAACTGGTCTGTGTATTTGGGAGAAGAAGATAGTAGAAGGCAGATTGACTATTATTGCTTGATTGTTACTTACTCGTTGTTACTCCTTTGAAAAGAGGATGGCTGAGCCCTTTATATAGTTTTGAAAACAGGTGAGGCGGGCACAAAGGTATAAACATAGAAACTAATCAAATTAGTATCAATTAGGGTACACAGACACCTTTAATTAAGGGTCTAGTTCAGACGACTAAGAAGGAAGAGAGAATCAGTTTATTAAGGCTAAATTAAGGTAAAGAGACCATATGGTGAACAAATAAGGTCAAATACACAATTGGATATTTAAGGAAAGAGGGCACAGTAGTAAGAATAAGGTATAAGTTTAAAAATCAGTCAAGGGATCTCGGATCCAGTTGTAAAGCACAAAGAGACTGAGATAATTAAGCAAGTAAATAATTCAAACGTTAGTACAAAATCACAGAAGATATATGATCAATTATTTAAGGAAAACATCAGTAAGGTAAAAGAGGTTCAATCAGGAGAAATTAGTGACGAATTTCTTAGCCTGATTAAAGGAATTTCAAAAATGAAACTTTGAAAGGGAAGCTTATATATAAGCATGCACTTCAAAACAAAGAAGAACAATGAGAGTTTTTTCCATAATCACAGGCAAATAAGTTCACAAGTTCGATTACAAACTCGTCATGAGTCTGTGAACCTAGGGTTTCAAAGTGAAACCGTAGTGTCCTTCACTTCAAAGAAAAGAAAACCCCTCAAATCTTAGGGTTTCTCATGGAGTCGGAGTTTAGGGAATTATTCAAAGTCACAGAGATAGGCAGATATGCACAAATAGAAGTAAGAGGAAATTACGAGTTTTTAGACGAAGGTAGGTAAGAGCATGATCAATGGAACTTAGAAACAAAATCAAAGCATGAGCTTAAACACATAAGCAAAAGCGGGTCAATAACCTAGGCTAATATGTGAACAAAAGAGGTAAAAGAATCTCCGTAAAAGATCCAGTAAGAAACACAAGAGCAGGCTTGAACATAATAAGGAATAAAACAACGAGCATGAACACACATAAAAAGAGTAAAAGAATCTGAAACATTTAGAAACCATTTTCAGAAAACCCTAAAAAAAGGATTCGAACAGTTTTGAAAAAGGGAAAATTGGGGGAAAAACTCTACAATGGCACACCCAGCATAGATCTAGAATAGATCTAGACGAATAAGCGAAAAAGGAACCTCGATTAGGCTAGGGTTTCTGAGAACCCAAAAGGACGAGAAGGCTTGGAAGTCTCGAGAATGGTTCTGATCTAGCAAGGTCAAATCTAGGCTCGAGAGGCTGAGATACGCCGGAGCAAAGCCGGAAATGGCCAAAGAAACTCGAACCGGCCAGTGTATGGCTGAAGACCTTCGAGGTCTAGCCTCGAATCTTCAATGAGCAAGCGTGTGGGAGCAGGAGATGGTGGGTAGAGGTTGTCCATGGCTAGATTAGCCATGGATTGTGGTGATTTGAGGTTGAAGGATGAGGTAGGTAGATATTAGGGTTTCAGAGGTTGAGAGGGTTCGAGAGAGACGAGAGGAACCAGAGGCGGCAGATTTGGAGAAATGGGGATATGGTTAGGGTCGTTTGGGAATTAAAATGGTAAGGAGGAAATGTGGCTGTTGATTATTTTGATCAACGACGTGGATCAAAAGGGAGCCGGGCGGGAAAAAATAAAAGGGTTGTGGGTCGGGTTAATTAAGAAATTCGGTAGGGAATTTTGGGTTTGATTTGGGCTTAAGATTGAGGTTAATTTCGGGCTAAAATTGAAATGAAAAGGGCTAACTCTTAAATAGACACTTTCCCTTGTTTAATTTATAAAAATAGTAAAATAATTTTTGGAAGTAAATAAAACGTACTAAAATGATTAATAATACATAATTATCGAACTAAAAATATTGGAGTCAATTTTATAAATATAATTATAATTAAATATTAAAAGGGGCTAATATTGTAATTATGTGCAATTTAGTTTTAAAAATATTAAATGAATTTGTAAAAAAATATGCAAAAGTCATGTTAGTCATATTTTGGTGTGAGTATAAGATTAAAAATAAGTTGTCCACCAAAATGATAAGTTTGACAATAATTATTGGATTTTATGGTATAAAAATAGGCAATAAATTGGTTTAGAAATCAAAAATTTTTTGGGAAAAGTACCAAAAACTCTTGGGTGTGCTCATATATGCACTATTTTGGGTATATAAAATACTTAGGGAAAAATTGGGTATCAACAGCTGCCCCTCTTTACGCGGGATGGATGAAAGAATTATCGGGTAAAGATATGGTGGCCAATTTTGACCGGAAGCGGCGATTTGAAAAGAATTTGACCGAGCTCTGGTTTCTGAGATGCCTACATATCCCTAGTTTTACAGGAATCAGGCCGAATGTAGTTCAGGATCCATTGACGGAACATGCCGATGGAGATTTGAAAGGACGGACACGACGTTTGGGGGAAGCAAGAGGTATTTTGAAGTTGATCGGCTGCGAGAATCGGAACGGGGTCGATCCTGCTGAGAAGGTCGTTGCTAGCCGGTATACCTGCAACTGAGCAATATAGGCGTATATCTTGCATAAACTTAAACATGATGCAAGTTCCCGTTGGACCATGAATGCTGTTTTCGGATGGTTAGGATGACGTCCTCAGACCATGATGTCCTGGGCCATGAAGCGCAAAATTAAAGGATGAAATGACGTTCTCGGGCCATGATAATGGTGCCTCCGAACCATGATGCCTTTGAATAATGATGTGCAAGATATAAAGTGGGGTCCTCGGGCCATTGCATGGTGTTCTTGGGCTTTGAAGATGATGCCTCCGAGCGATGACGCCTTTGGACAGTTTGACGATATTTCAGCCCATGAAATGTAATATTTGGTGGTATTTCAGCCGATGCAAAAGCGTAAATGGCGATAATTTAGCCTACAGAAATTTAAATAAAAACAGGCAATGTTTCAGCCGATATGAAAAGTAAAATGGCGATATTTCAGCCGACAGAAAATTTAAATGCAGTTTGGCGATGTTTCAGCCGATGCGAAAAGTAAAAAGGTGAAATTTCAGCCGATAGAGAATTTAAATAAAGTTTGGCGATATTTCAGCCGCTTGCAAAAGCGTAAGTAAAGGTGACGGTATTTCAGCCATACAAGAAATATAAGGTGGCGATTTTTCAGCCATGCAAGATGCAAGTAAAGGTGGCGATATTTCAGCCATGCAAGAAAGGTAGGGTGGCGATATTTCAACCATGCAAGTGGAGGTAGGGCTCAACCTCGGAAGGCAGAAGGATAGCCTTATGCAGATGATGCAGATGGAGACAATGCTTAGTCTCGGAAGGCAGCAAGGTAGCCTTACGCAATGCAGATAGTGCAGATGGAGACAACGCTTAGTCTCGAAAGGCAAAAAGGTAGCCTTATGCAATGCAGAAAAATGCGGATGGAGACAACGCTTAGTCTCGAAAGGGAGAAAGCTAGTCTTATACAATGCAGATAGTGCAGATGGAGACAACACTTAGTCTCGAAAGAAAGAAAGGTAGCCTTATGCAATGCAGAAAATGCGGATGGAGACAATGCTTAGTCTCGAAAGGCAGAAAGGTAGCCTTATGCAATGCAGAAAATGCAGATGGTAATAAAAGATTCTTAGCTAATAGCTGGTAACTGATTGTGATATTGTGGCTCCTGGGGATTTTGCGTGCGGATAGCAAATGCGAACAGGCACGACTGTTCAATGCGATTGCATAACATGTTTAGTAACTTTGTGACTTGGGTGCCTGCATCCAAAGGAAATCGTGAGTTTTGTAAAGGGGAAAGGTTAGTTCACCTTCCCGTGGCTTCCATCATCGCGTGTCATTGGGGTAGCGTCGCTAAACAGCAACCATCATAGTTATGCATGATTTAACAAATATAACGTAAGTAGAAAATAGTTTTGTTTAAATGAACCAACGACTGCGACGTTATTCAAAGCATTGCAACCTCTCTTGCTCCGGAATTTTGAGGGTCCACCTCAAAATTCTGCCCTAGTTTACTAGGCTGGCACTTCTGACGGCTGCACTAAAAATCAACTTTGGAATTTTGAGGGTCCTCCTCAAAATTCTGTCCCAGTTTACTGAGGTGACATCCTTGGTGATGAGTGGCTCAAGACCAACTTCGGAATTTTGAGGGTCCTCCTTAAAATTTTGCCCTAGTTCCAATAATAGGGGGAAATGAGATTTTTATTAAATTGTAATCGAACCCATTTGGCTGCCTACGTATCCACTCTTAAACGGGAATCAGGTCAGGCGTAGTATAGAGAAATCATAAGTGGTTACACGTAATATCATTTCACTGTATCTGAGTTGATTGGCTTTGGACAGACTTCTCCGTCCATCTCTGTAAGAATAAGGGCTCCCCCAGTTAAAACCCGGTGAACCATGTACGAACCTTGCCAGTTGGGAGAGAACTTCCCCTTGGCTTCCTCTTGATGTGGGAATATTTTCTTCAACACCAGCTGCCCCGGTGTGGACTTTCTTGGCTTGACTCTTTTGTTGAAGGCTCTGGAGATTCTGTTCTAATACAACTGACCGTGGCAAACTGCATTCATCATTTTCCCATCTATAAGGGCTAATTGCTCGTAGCGACCTTTTACCCATTCTGCATCGTCCAACTCTGCTTCTTGTATGATCCTTAAGGAGGGAATCTCTACCTCGGCGAGGATGACTGCCTCTGTGCCATAGACCAGCATGTAGGGAGTTGCTCCAGTCGATGTGCGGACCATGGTGCGGTATCCCAGCAAAGCGAATGATAACTTCTCATGCCATTGCTTGTGACTTTCGTCCATCTTCCTTAGTATCTTCTTGATATTCTTATTAGCTGCCTCTCCAGCTCCATTCATCTGAGGCCTGTAGGCTGTAGAGTTCTTGTGTTTGATCTTGAATGCCTCACACATTGCCTTCATCAAATTGCTGTTGAGATTGGAACCATTATCAGTGATGATTGATTCTGGAATCCCGAATCAGCAAACAATACGATCATGGACAAAATCTGCCACAACTTTCTTAGTCACTGCTTTGTATGACTCTGCCTCAACCCATTTAGTAAAATAATCGATTGCCACTAGGATAAATCTGTGCCCGTTTGATGCAGCGGGCTTGATAGGTATAATGACATCCATCCCCCAGGCGGCAAATGGCCACGGTGAGCTTGTTGCAGTAAGCTCGTTTGGAGGCACCTTTATCATGTCTGCATGTATCCTGACAGCGATGGCACTTGCGAACGTACTGGATACAGTGTGTTTCCATAGTCATCCAAAAATACCCTGCTCGGAGTATCTTCTTTGCTAAGACAAAACCATTTATGTGCGGCCCGCAGGTCCCTGCGTGCACTTCGTCCAATAGTCTGGATGTTTCTTTTGCTTCGACACACCTTAGTAAACCCAAATCGGGAGTCCTCCTGTACAGGATTCCTCCGCTGTGAAAGAAGTTATTGGATAACCTCCGAAGTGTGCGCTTCTGAGTGGCATTGGCAAACTCTGGATATTCTCCTATTGTCAAGTACTCCTTAATGTCATGAAACCATGATTTTCCGTCCGCTTCTTCCTCAACGTGAGCACAATAAGCTGGCTGATCATAAATCCTTACTAGGACGGGATTAATGAAATTTGTATCTGGATGCTGGATCATGGATGATAAAGTAGCTAATGCGTCAGCGAACTCGTTCTGAACCCTGGGACATGCTAAAATTCCATCTTTGTGAATCTTTTCCTTAACTCCTGTATGTGATGCAAATAGGGAAGTATCTTGGAGTTTTTGGTGGCCCATTCTTCTCGAACTTGATGTATGAGTAGGTCCGAGTCCCCAATCACTAGCAACTCTTGAATGTTCATGTCAATGGCCATCTTAAGCCCCATGATGAAAGCTTCGTATTTAGCCATGTTATTTGTGCGAGAGAACCTGAGCTTGGAGGATACCGGGTAATGCTGGCCGGTTTTTGATACTAGGACTACCCCTATGCCAACTCCTTTGAAATTTGTGGCTCCGTCGAAAAACAACCTCCAACCATCGTAGGATTCTACAATATCTTCTCCTACAAAGGACACTTATTCGTCAAGAAAATACATTTTCAGTGGTTCGTATTCTCCTTCAATGGGATTCTCGACAAGGTGATCTGCTATGGCTTGACCCTTGATTGCTTTCTGAGTCACATAAACAATGTCGAACTCACTCAACAAGATTTGCCACTTGGCGAGATTTCCAGTGGGCATGGGCTTCTGGAAGATATACTTCAACATGTCTATCCTGGATATGAGATAGGTAGTGTAGGCACAGAAATAATGCCTTAGTTTCTGAGCTACCTAAGTCAGAGCACAACGGGTGCGCTCTAATAGAGAATACCGGGCCTCGTACGGGGTGAACTTCTTGCTGAGATAATAGATGGCTTGCTCCTTTCTCCCCATTTCATCATATTGTCCCAGAACACAACCGAATGCTCCATCCAATAACGCAAGGTAAAGAAATATAGGTCTTCCTGGCTCGGGAGGAACCAAGACTAGCGGTGTTGACAAGTATTCCTTGATTCTGTCAAAAGCTTTCTGACAATCATCGGTCCATCTAGTAGCAGCGTCTCTCTTTAGCATTTTAAAGATGGGCTCACAAATGACTGTGGACTAAGCTATAAACCGGCTGATATAGTTGAGTTTCCCCAGGAAACTCATCACATCCTTCTTGTTCTTTGGAGGTGGCAATAATTAAATGGCTTTGACCTTTGATGGGTCCAATTCTATCCCTCGACGGCTCACGATGAAACCCAGTAGTTTTTCGGCAGGAACCCCGAATGCACACTTGGCGGGATTTAGTTTCAGATTATACCTTCTCAATCTGTTGAAGAACTTTCTCAGGTCTTTCATATGATCCGTAGCTTTCTTGGATTTGATGATGACGTCGTCCACATATACCTCGATCTCCTTGTGTATCATGTCGTGAAAGATAGTAGTCATGGCTCTCATATAGGTGGTGCCCGCATTCTTCTACCCAAATGGCATCATTTTGTAACAGTACATTCCCCACGGTATGATGAAAGCCGTTTTCTCTGCATCTCCCTCATCCATCCATATCTGATGATACCCAGTGAAACAATCAACAAAAGACTGCAACTCATGCTTGGCGCAGTTGTCGATAAGAATGTGTATGTTTGGCAAGGGGAAGTCATCTTTGGGTTTGGCCCGGTTGAGATCCCGGTAGTCGAAACAGATTCTAACCTTCCCGCCCTTCTTTGGTACTGACACGATGTTGGCTAACCATGTTGGATTCTCTACCACTTTCAGAACCTTAGCTTTGACTTGCTTAGTAACCTCTTCTTTGATTTTCAAACTCATGTCGGGCTTGAATTTCCTGAGCTTCTGCTTTACCGGCGGACAGGCTGGATCTGTTGGCAACTTATGAGCTACAATGGTCGTGCTGAGACCAGTCATATCATCATACGAACAAGCGAATATGTCCTCATATTCTTTCAAAAATTTCGCATATTCTTCCTTTTCTGATGGCGACAAGTGGACACTGATGCGAGTTTCTTTGACATTCTCTGTATCTCCCAAATTAATGACCTCAGATTCTTCCAGGTTGGACTTAGGTCTATTTTCAAAATTCTCAACCTCTCTGACGACCTCTTCAGGTATTTCATCTTCTTCTGAGTCTATATCCTTTTGTTGCGTTGTTTCATCCCAAGTCATTGTCGTTGGTTCATCGTCAAGATAAGTAATAGTAATGATGTATAAAATAGAGTAAATGATAGAGAAAATAATATGTGCGGGATATATGATAAACTGAAATTCTTTGATTAAATTCATAATTGTTTGGAACATTAGAGCTCTTTTCAAAATTAAAGACAATGCGGAAAGAAAATTAGCTAGTAAAAGGTAAAATGAGATGCATGATGCTTTTGTTTAGCTTTGCTACCCCGAAGCTTTCCGGGCCCTGGTGGTTCTGATAGACCAATTGTTGAGGCGTGCAGCCTGTATGGGTGGGTGGAGGGTCCCCTGGATCTCGTGGAATAGGATAATATTGCCAGAGTGCACGAACTAACCTTTGGGAACGGGAATAAAAATAAAAGAAAAGCAAAAGGTAATAAGTTAGTGCGGGTTATAAGGAAAAAATGTTGCAGTATTTAAACACATTGTGCAAAAATGTAAATCGCGTCCTAATTTTGGTGCCTCATTGTGCTCGAGGTAGGCCTAGCGACAAATAGTTTTAGAGAACTTATAATGCTAAATGCCTCATTTTATTGATAAAAAATAAGACGGATCCCAAACGACTCTAAATAGCAGAAAGTAAAATGTCACTAGTGGCCATTGGCCTTATCACATCATTAAAGCAAAATAAAAGACTCCTAACTACTTGGTCCTAGAAGGACCTTCCCTAGATTCGGCATCTTTATCTCCCTCGAAGAGTTTCATCAGCTCGCGTAGTCCTAGCAGCAAATAAGCTCGGGCCTGGTTACCATGCTAAATCTGTGGAATTCGTACCTCATTTTTTGCAAAATAGAGTGTTAGGCCCTTACCCCACCGGACTCGACTATTTAAACCAATAATTAGCATAGCAAGTACTTAAGTTCTCCAAATAAATGCACAGAACATAGAGGTGTCCGTTTGGGTCTTAAGGAAACCCGGTGGACTTTGGACAAGGCTATCTTAATGAGTCATTATGTGGACAACATAACTGACTCGACTAGGTCTGACCATGATGTACAATTTAAATGGAGTAAGGTTTCTATTGAGGTATTAGACATGTACCCTTGATCGGACAACTCAAGAGGGAAAGGCACGGAACCGTCGACTGCACCGCTGATCGACTGGTTTTACCGCAAATACGCCTTTGCGAAATTTAGGGGTGATAGTATTGGGAGTGCACAACTACTCATTATAAGCGTTGCTATAGTATTTGTTTGGCACGAGTGGAATATGATGTTGAAGATGCAACTTACAAGAATGAAACAAATTGACATGTATTTTCACGTTCATACAATAAATGTTTGCAATAATTGCTCAAAAATGCAATAGCATTGATGGAAAAGCGGTAAATGAAAGTAATTAAAGAAAAAGAAACAAAAGAAACAAGTCAGTTTCGAATAAAGTCTTTTGAACAAAAGAAAAAATAAAGCAATAAAGTCACATATAACATGAAATGGTAAAATCCTAAAGAATCCCCAGCAAAGTCGCCATGCTGTCGACGCCCCTTTTTTCCTCGCGGAATCGGGTTCACGACATTCGGGAAGACAACTCTTTTCCCGTTTGGGAATTGGGTTTTTGGTTTTGGAGAGTCGCCACCTAACGATTATAGTTCATTAGGACACTTTTAGAAGAATTAAAGATGAAGACCAGAGTTTTGGGTAAGGGCTTGAAATTATCTCGAGGGGAAGGTGTTAGGCACCCCTCAAGATCCACTAGTGTGGTTCCCGGCCATGCTACAATTGTGACTTTAAACGCAAGTGCAAATAACAAGTACAAGAAACACAAAAATGTTAAAAGAAGTGCTGAATTTTAGAAAAGGAGCATTTTTGTAAAAATGTGCAAGTAGAAGGAAGAAGTCAAGTACTTAGTGCGAACAACCTGAAAATCATGTGAGAAACAGAAGTCGAAAGTGAAATAGCTTTTAAGATTCAGAAAATTGTTAAACTAATAAAGAGGGAGGGGGGTCCTAGGTTTATACATTACATGGATCATTCGCACAACACTGGTACCCAATTGTACGCAGAGTTTTATCGTGTAATCATCATCTCCATGTCTACCCTTCCCACCCCATTATGTTATTAAAGCGCGGAACGGTATCGTTTACTTATCGCATGATACTACCCGTCCCAATCCTATCAGTCCCGGGGTATTTGGACTTCTAATCCTAAAGGGAAAGAAAGGGATGGAGGCCTTTTGGGGAGTTTAAAGGATAAAATTCTAGCTCGACATTCAAAACAAGTATGAAATAAAGGGAAGAATAAAAAAGCAAATAAGGCTCAAATTAACCCCAGAAATCAAATAACCATATAGTTTAGTATGCCTTGACAAATACTAATTTGGTCTTAGATTAAAATTAAGCAGTGAGCGGACTGGTTCAACACATATATTTAGACAAAAAGTCTGCATTAGGCAACTCAGATACAATTATTGGAGATTAAGGCATTTAACGCGAGTTGTTTTAAGAAGGCATTGATTTTAGAAGATAACTAATGCAGAAGAGTTTTGAAGGAAAAGGCAGGCTGCAGACTTAGGACAATATTTAGAAATGAGACAAAACTTTCTAAAGAGTAACTTGCAGAGCTGATTTAAACGAGTTCAGGAAAGTGTGGATTGATTACAGAAAAAGGTTTACCAATTTTAGCGGGTTTCAGAAAAGGGGTAGAAAACTACCAGTTTTAGTAAAATAGATACGAGTTCCAGCAATTGATATTGTTTTAAAAACGAATGAGGCTGTTAAAAATCAAGATTTCCTATAGGCATGCTATCTATATTATTGATTTTTCAGAACTTGTTAATGAACTCGTGAAAAGATGCTCGTTTAATTAATCCTAAAGTTTGCCTAATGAATATGCATATCCTGTAAGCATGATATCTATGTATAAATTTTTTCAGAAAGTTCAAACTCCTATAGGCAGGGTCTCTAGATGCGTAATTACAGAACATGAGTGTCAAATCCTATAGACATGCTTTTCTAGGATATTTGCAGTGAAGTTAAGTGTTAAACCCTATAGGCACAGTCTCTATGTGATTGAATCAATATTAATGGACCATATAGGATGAATTTCTTGTTTGATTAAAAGTAAAATCCTAAATCATGACTTCTACCATTTTGATGCAAGAAAGTAACAACCCCTCCCACACCCTTTTACTGTACTCTACGAGTTTCATTCAAGTCATTACAATGCCAGAAATTTATAGAAAATACATCAAAATCCAACAACTAGATCCGAGAAGCCTAATTGAACCTTAATGTCCAATAACATGTATTTAACTAATTTCGGGATCCAAATTTCCAAAGACTTCTCTTTATCCAAAGTGTTTCAAAGTTCGAAGGAATCTTGGGGATTCCAGTCATTGCTTACACCCAGGATACCATTAGAATTAGAATAGTGTAGTGTGGATGTGACGACCAAGCCCGTCGTCACGAGAGTTACCACCCCGTTTCCCCCTTAGTGTGTTGTTTCATGTTCTATATCAGTATTAGAGTCTATCAGGTGAATCTGGATTGATTCTGGTTGAAAATAAGGCATATAGCCTCTTAGAAGGGATTTTGTTTTAGGAAAGTCAACCGGAAGTTGACTATGTGGTTAGAGGGCTCGGATGTGAATTCCGGTGGTTCGGTTAGCTTCGGGAGGTGATTTATGACTAAAGGAAGCGATCAGAATTGAATTTGGAGGTCCGGTGTAGAAATAGTCTTGAATTGGCGAAGTTGGAATTTTGGCGGAATCCGGTTGATAGATGAGATTTTGATCTAGGAGTCGGAATGGAATTCCGAGAGTTGCAGTAGCTTCGTTAGGTGATTTTGGATATGTCTGCAAATTTTCAAGTCATTCGGACGTCGTTTGGTCGGGTTTTTGATTGGATGTGAGATTTAGAAGTTTTAAGGAAAATTAAGGCTTGAATCCGTGGTAATTTGGTAATTTTTGTGTTAAAGTACGTGTTTTTAGGATTGGAACAAGTTCGTATCGTGTTTTAGAGCGGGTTTGAATTTTTGGTTGAGGTCCCGGGGGCCTCGGGATGGTTTCGGATGGTTAAACGGAACGAATTGGTAAAATTGCATGTATGTTCTTAAAGCTTCTGGTATTTCCGCATCTGCGGAAATAGGACCGCAAGAGCGGCTCCACAGATTCGGCTCTTTGATCGCAAATGCGGCCCTTTGAGGCCTGGGCTTTTTCCGCAAAAGTGGACTTTGTTCTGCAGAAGAGGATTTGTGACCGCAGAAGCGGTCCTGAGGAATTGAGCGAGACCGCAGACGCGGTATATTGACCGCAAAAGCAGTTACCGCAGAAGCGGTATAGGACCGTAGAAGTGGTCAAGCGGGATTTTAAGTTAAACCGCAGAAGCAGTTATATGAGCCGCAAAAGCGAAAATTGCAGAAGGGTTAAATGAGATCAGTGTATTCGATTTTCAGAAGTGTAAATATCAATTTGGGGTGCGAGCTAAGGCGATTTTGGGCGATTTTGAAGAGGTTTCGTGGTTAGGATCATCAGGTAAGGATATTTGGTCTTGGTTTATGTTATTATAGTGTAAAAACATGAATTTATCACTGAAAATTGGAGGAATCAAAGGGTAAAAATGGTGGTTAGGGCTTAAGGCCTAAGAGAGTTTCAATTGATGATTTGAAGGGGCTATTGGACTCTGATTTTGGCAAATTTTATATGTTTGGACTCGTGGTGAGCCGAGGATTCCAAAAATGTGAATTTCATAATTTTTCGAGAAGCGGGCCCGGGGCTCGGGTTTTGGCAACTTCGTGTTTTTGAGTGTTTTTCCAGTTATTTCGATTGGGTTATGTTGCATTAGCCTATTTTGATGTATTCCTATTGGTTTTGATCAGATTTGGCACCCGTGGAGGTCGATTCTCGAGGTAAAGGCATTGCGGACTAGTTTTTAAGCCGGTTCGAGGTGAGTAATAGATGTAGATGATGACCTGAGGGTTTGAAACCCCGGTATATCATACTGTGACGCTATGATAAGGCGAGACACGTACTCTACTGTGAGTGCGGGGTCGATTGTGGTTGAAGACTATAAACTAGTCCGACCGAATGATGTTGAACTATATCATTGGCTTGAAATTAGTCGGTATACCTCCTACTTGGATGGTTATGGAGATATTTGGGGTTGTATGCCGACTATTTGGATCCCGTAGGGATTGTTATTACTGTTCCCATAACGTATAGCATGTTTTCCTGATATTAGTCCTGAACTGAATATTGTATCGAAATGGCTAGTAAAACTCTAAGGTTTTAATCACCTAATTAAAATTCTGATAATTGAAACTAAAAATGGTAAGTATGATTGTGCATTCATGACTATGCATGGATCTGGCTGCACGCCGCAGCGGGTTTGATATTATATTGCGCTTGGGCTGTAGGAGCCCCTCCGGAGTCTGAACCCCCACAGTGAGCGCCGGGTACCTATGGATCGGGCTACGCGCGCATAGCGATCATGTGCATTGCATTCATGCATTGATATATTTATCTTCTTTGACTGTTTCTGTTAGCTGTTGTTACACTGTTAAACGTGTAGGAGTACTGGCTTAGCTTCATATGGTTGTATATTGGGAATTCCTCTTTCAAGTCATTATATATGTCTATTACCACTGAGTTGGAAGTACTCTCTTTACTCCCTGCACCTTGTGTGCAGATTCAGGTACTCCAGGAGCTATCTGAGCTTATTGCTGCTCTTCAGGGCCTTTACACGGAGTTCTCAAGGTAGCTACCTGACGTTCGCAGGACCCGACTTCTCTCTTATTTCCTGTTATTTGACTTTTCCGCGTACTTCAAACTATGTTGTTTGAAGTACCTGAAGTACTTCAAACCAGATTGTTGGGAGGTTGTTCAGTATTGTTGATTTTTAGATTTATTTCTATCTATCAGTTAGACTTCTAGTTTAAACGATGTTAACGATTTTCAAACAAATGGTTTTGAGCTTTATGCTCGGGTTGAGAGTGAAATTGGTCGGGCTTGCCTAGCAGTTGTGTTGGGCGCCATCACGACCGGGTTTGGGGTCGTGACAAGTTGGTATTAGAGCCTAGGTTACTAGTCCTCTGAGTCTTGAACCGGTTAGTAGAGTCTCGCGAATCGGTACGGAGACGTCTGTATTTATCCTCGAGAGGCTGCAGAACTTTTAGGAAACACTTTATATTCTTGAACTCTTATCGTGCTGTTTTGTTGTTCCGAGAACTAAACTTCTGTATTCTATTCTCTCGCAGATGGCGAGAACTCGTGCTACCGCACGTGGCGAATGACCACCATTGCCACCTGCTAGAGGCCGTGGATGCGGCCGTGGTCGTGGTCGTGGGAGAGCAGCATGGGCAGTACTAGTTGACCCACCAGTTGCCCTTATCCAGGATCAGCCTCCAGCTGTTGATGCTCCAGCAGCACCCGCTCAGGCACCGGCAATGCCTATTATTATTCCTAGCCTTCAGGAGGCATTAGCCTAGATATTATCTGTCTGCACTGGTTTGGCTTAGGCAGTTTCAGCTACAACTACCGCAGCAATATCTCAGACCGAGGGTGGTCATCAGACCCCCGCAGCCCGCACACCAGAGCAGGTTGTACAAGGACTTCAGACACCAGAGGCAGCCCCAGCTCAGGTAGTTGCACCGGCTGTTCTAGTTGCGCCAGTTGCACCAGCCCCAGGTTATGTTGTTCCAGTGATGCCAGATGACGAGCAGCGTCGGCTTGAGAGGTTTGGTAGACTTCAGCCTCCGAAATTCAGCGGTACTGAGGGCGAGGATGCCCAGGAATTTCTAGATAAGTGTCAGAAAATGCTTCGCACTCCAGGGATCTTAGAGTCTAGTGGGGTATCTTTTACCACCTTCCAGTTCCCAGGGCTAGCATTTGTATGGTGGGAGGAGTTTGAGAGGCGTAGGCCTGCAGGAGCAGTACCCCTTACTTGGCAGCAGTTCTCCACTCTCTTCTTGGAGAAATATGTGCCGCAGTCTCGCAGAGAGGAGCTGCGCCGACAGTTTGAGTGGTTAGTCCAGGGTGATATGACAGTGACCCAGTACGAGTTGAAGTATACGCAGTTGGCTAGACATGCTACATGGATGATCCCGACAGATCGGGAAAGGATCAGGAGGTTCGTGGATGGCCTCAACTATTCGACTCGCATTTTGATGACTAGAGAGAGGGTGGTAGCAGCTTCATTCGAGGAGGTAGTTGATATGGCTCATCAGATTGAGGCAGACCATCGCTGAGAGCGTGATGAGAGAGAGGCTAAGAGGCCTCGAGGTTCAGGTAGCTACAGTGGTGCTCCATCTAGGGGCTAGTTCCAGCAGGGCAGAGGTCGTTCTTTTAGGCCTCATCAGACAGCTCGCCCAGAGTACAGTGGGACTTCTTCCGGCTGTGGCCTTCAGGGATACCAGCAGGGCCAGTCTTCACTCAGTGCCCTTCCAACTCAGAGTTCTACTCCTGCCTCTTCAGCCCAGGGTTCATCTGCAGCGAGGGGTTC
>MU781624.1:99530-115760 GCA_026770625.1 Nicotiana glauca
GGTGCACCCGTATTATTTGTTAAGAAGAAAGATGGCTCAGTGAGGATGTGTATTGATTATAGACAGCTGGACAAGGCAACAGTGAAGAACAAGTATCCTCTACCGCGCATTGATGATTTATTTGATCAGCTCCAGGGAGAGAGAGTGTTCTCGAAGATTGATCTTCGTTCAGGCTATCACCAGCTGAAGATTAGAGATTCTGATATTATGAAGACAGTATTCAGGACGAGATATGGGCACTATGAGTTTCTTGTGATGTCTTTTGGGCTGAACAATGCCCTAGCCACGTTCATGCACTTGATGAAAAGTGTGTTCCGGCCGTATCTGGGTTCCTTTGTGATTGTGTTTATTGATGACATCCTGGTATACTCTCGTAGCCAGGGGGGAGCATGCTCAGCATTTGAGAGTTGTATTGCAGAGGTTGAGGGAGGAGAAGCTGTATGCGAAGTTCTCCAAGTGCGAGTTTTGGCTTGAGTCTGTAGCTTTTTTGGGTCATGTGGTGTCTTGTGATGGTATTCAGGTTGACCCGAAGAAGATAGAGGTGGTGCAGAGTTGGCCTAGACCATCCTCAGCTACGGAGATCCGGAGTTTCCTTGGTTTGGCGGGGTATTATCGCCGGTTTGTTCAGGGATTTTCATCCATTGCTTCGTCTTTGACCAGGTTGACGCAGAAGGGTGCACCGTTCGTATGGTCGGATGAGTGCGAGGAGAGCTTTCAGAAGCTCAAGACAGCTTTGACCACAGCTCCAGTGTTAGTCTTGCCATCAGCTTCAGGTTCTTATACCGTGTATTGTGATGCCTCGAGAGTGGGGATAGGTTGTGTATTGATGCAGGAGGGTAGAGTTATTGCTTATGCTTCTCGTCAGTTGAAGCCTCATGAGAAGAACTACCCTGTTCATGATTTGGAGTTAGCTGCCATAGTTCATGCCTTGAAGATTTGGAGGCACTATTTGTACGGAATGTCCCGTGAGGTGTATACTGATCATCGTAGTCTCCAGCACTTGTTTAAGCAGAAGGATCTAAATTTGAGGCAGCGGATATGGCTTGAGTTGCTCAAGGATTATGACATCACCATTTTATATCATCCGGGAAAGGCCAATGTAGTGGCTGATGCTTTGAGCCGAAAGGCGGTTAGTATGGGCTGCCTGACGTATATTCCAGTTGGGGAGAGACCCTTTGCAGTTGATGTTCAGACGTTGGCCAATCGGTTAGTGAGGTTGGATATTTCAGAGCCTAGTCGGGTGTTGGCTTGTGTTGTTTCTCGGTCTTCCTTATACGATCGCATTCGTGAGCGCCAGTATGATGATCCACACGTGCTTGTCCTTAAGGACAGAGTTCAGCATGATGATGCCAGGGATATTACTATTGATAGTGATGGTGTGTTGAGGATACAGGTCCGGATATGCGTGCCCAATGTGGATGGCCTTCGAGAGTTGATATTGGAGAAGGCCCACAGCTCGCGGTATTCTATCCATCCAGGTGTCGCGAAGATGTATCAGGATTTGAGACATCATTACTGGCGGAGAAGGATGAAGAAGGATATTGTGAGTCATGTAGCTCGGTGCCTCAACTGTCAGCAGGTCAAGTATGAGCATCAGAGGCCCGGTGGCGTGTTTCAGCGTATTGATATTCCCGAGTGGAAATGGGAGAGGATTACTATGGACTTTGTTAGTGGTCTCCCTCGGACAGCGAGGAAGTTTGACTCAGTTTGGGTGATTGTGGATAGGCTGACCAAGTCTGCACACTTCATTCCTGCATGTACTACATATTCCTCGGAGCGGTTAGCAGAGATATTCATCCGTGAGATTGTGAGATTGCATGGGGTTCCAGTTTCTATTATATCAGACAGAGGTACTCAGTTTACTTCGCAGTTCTGGAGGACATTTCAGTGAGAGTTGAGTTCACATGTTGAGTTGAGTACTGCATTTCATCCTCAGACGGACGGACAGTCCGAGCGTACCATTCAGATCTTGGAGGACATGTTGCGCGCCTGTGTTATTGATTTCGGTGGTTCTTGGGCTGATTACTTGCCTCTCGCAGAGTTTGCTTATAATAATAGCTACCAATCCAGTATTCAGATGGTGCCGTATGAGGCCTTATATGGGAGACGGTGTAGATCTCCAATTGGTTGGTTTGAGCCCAGTGAGGCTAGGTTGTTGGGGACAGAGTTGGTCCAGGATGCATTGGACAGGGTGAAGGTGATTCAGGAGTTACTTCACACAGCCCAGTCGCGCCAGAAGAGTTATGCGGACCGGAAGGTCTTGGATGTGTCTTATTCAGTAGGTGAGAAGGTCTTGCTGAAGGTTTCGCCTATGAAAGGCGTCATGAGATTTGGGAGGAAAGGAAAGCTAAGTCCGAGATTCATTGGCCCTTTTGAGATACTCAGGAGGATTGGAGAGGTGGCCTATATGCTTGCTTTGCCACCCAGCCTATCGGGAGTTCATCCGGTGTTCCACGTGTCTATGCTCCGGAAGTATGTTGGGGACCCATCGCATGTGTTGGATTTCAGTACAGTTCAGCTGGATGATGACTTGACTTATGATGTGGAGCCTATAGCTATATAGGGTCGTCAGGTGCGTAGATTGAGATCTAAGGATATAGCGTCAGTAGAGAGGTCGGCCCGTGGAGGAGGCCACTTGGGAGATCGAGCGGGAGATGCAGAGCAGATATCCACACTTGTTTGAGACTCCAGGTATGTTTCTTGACCCGCTCGAGGACGAGCGTTTGTTTAAGTTGGGGAGAATGTGACGACTCGACCCGTCGTCACGAGAGTTACTACCCCGTTTCCCCCTAAGTGTGTTGTTTCATGTTCTATATCAGTATTAGAGTCTATTGGGTGAATTTGGATTGATTCTGGTTGAAAATAAGGCATATAGACTCTTAGAAGGGAGTTTGTTTGAGGAAAGTCAATCGGAAGTTGACTATATGGTTAGAGGGCTCGGATGTGAATTTCGGTGGGTCGGTTAGCTTCGGGAGGTGATTTATGACTTAGGGGAGCGATCGGAATTGAATTTGGAGGTCCAGTGTAGAAATAGGCTTGAATTGGCGAAGTTGGAATTTTGGCGGAATTCGGTTGATAGGTCAGATTTTGATCCGGGAGTTGGAATGGAATTCCGAGAGTTGCAGTTGCTTTGTTAGGTGATTTTGGATATGTCTGCAAAATTTCAGCTCATTCGGACGTCGTTTGGTCGGGTTTTTGATTGGATGTGAGATTCGGAAGTTTTAAGGAAAATTAGGCTTGAATCCGTGGTAATTTGGTGATTTTTGTGTTAAAGTACGTGTTTTTAGGATTGGAACAAGTTCGTATCGTGTTTTAGAGTGGGTTTGTATTTTTGGTTGAGGTCCCGGGGGCCTCGGGATGGTTTTGAATGGTTAAACGGAAGGAATTGGTAAAATTGCAGGTCTGTTCTTAAAGCTTCTGGTATTTTCGCATCTGCGGAAATAGGACTGCAGGAGCAGTTCCGCAGATGCGACTCTTTGATCGCAAAAGCGACCCTTTGAGGCCTGGGCTTTTACCGTAAAAGCGGATTTTGTTCCGCAAAAGCGGTCTCCGCAGAAGCGGATTTGTGACCGCAAAAGCGATCCTGAGGAATTGAGCGAGACCGCAGAAGCGGTATATTGACCGCAAAAGCGGTTACCGCATAAGTGTTATAGGACCGCAGAAATGGTCAAGCGGGATTTTAAGTTAAACCGCAGAAGCATTTATTTTGACGCGGAAACGGTACCGCAGAAGCGGTTATGTGAGCCACAGAAGCGAAAATCACAGAAGGGTTAAATGAGATCAGTGTATTCGATTTTCAGAAGTGTAAAATCAATTTGGGGTGCGAGCTAAGGCGATTTTGGGCGATTTTGAAGAGGTTTCGTGGGAGGATCATCAAGTAAGGATATTTGGTCTTGGTTTATGTTATTGTAGTGTAAAAACATGAATTTATAACTGAAAATTGGAGGAATCAAAGGGTAAAAATGGTGGTTAGGGCTTAAGGCCTAAGAGAGTTTCAATTGATGATTTGAAGGGGCTATTGGACTCCGATTTTTGTAAATTTTATATGTATGGACTCCTGGTGAGACGAGGATTCCAAAAATGTAAATTTCTTAATTTTTCGAGAAGCGGGCCCGGGGCTCGGGTTTTGGCAACTTCATGTTTTTGGGTGTTTTTCCAGTTATTTCGATTGGGTTATGTTCCATTAGCCTATTTTGATGTATTCCCATTGGTTTTGATCAGATTTGGCACCCGCGGAGGTCGATTCTCGAGGGAAAGGCATTGTGAACTAGTTTTTTAGCCGGTTCAAGGTGAGTAATAGATGTAGATGATGACCTGAGGGTTTGAAACCCCGGTATATCACACTATGATGCTATAATGAGGTGAGACACGTACTCTACTATGAGTGCGGGGTCGATTGTGGTTGAGGACTATAAACTAGTCCGACCGAATGATGTTGAACTATATCATTGGATTGAAATTAGCCGGTATACCTCCTACTTGGATGGTTATGGAGATATTTGGGGCCGTACGCCGACTGTTTGGATCCCGTAGGGATTGTTATCACTGTTCCCATAACGTATAGCATGTTTTCCTGATATTAGTCCTGAATTGAATATTGTATCGAAATGGCTAGTAAAACTCTAAGCTTTTAAAGACCTAATTAAAATTCTGATAATTGAAACTAAAAATGGTAAGTATGATTGTGCATTCATGACTATGCATGGATCGTGCTGCACGCCGNTTTTGTTAGCTGTTGTTACACTGTTAAACATGTAGGAGTACTAGCTTAGATTCACATGGTTGTATATTGGGAATTCCTACTTTCAAGTCATTATATATGTCTATTACCACTGAGTTGGAAGTACTCACTTTACTCCCTGCACCTTGTGTGCAGATTCAGGTACTCCAGGAGCTATCTGAGCTTATTGCTGCTCTTCAGGGCCTTTACACAAAGTTGTCGAGGTAGCTACCTGACGTTCGCAGGACCATACTTCTCTCCTATTTCCTGTTATTTGACTTTTCCGCGTACTTCAAACTATGTTGTTTTATAGTATATTTATGCTACTCTGGTAGAGGCTCTTCACTCATGACCCCAGATTGTTGGGAGGTTGTTCAGTATTGTTGATTTTCAGATTTATTTCTATCTATCAGCTAGACTTCTAGTTTAAACGATGTTAACGATTTTCAAACAAATGGTTTTGAGCTTTATGCTCGGGTTGAGAGTGAAATTGGTCGGGCTTGCCTAGCAGTTGTGTTGGGCGCCATCACGACCGGGTTTGGGTTCGTGACAGTGGAAGAGCCCGCTCTCAGACATCCAAGTTCAGAGGGAGCTCAGGGGTCCCAAAGCATGGCTTGCAAGAGAGGGGCAAAACTTATAGCTAAGAGTAAGTGCAAAGTGAAAGGGGGATTTGGGAGCCATGACAAATGGTAGTCATGCCTAGACACTAGGTAGGCTGGCACACCCCCGACCACTTGTTTGGTTTAAGCAAATTAGGAGCAGACCCTTGAAGGTCAGACCAAGGTCTGGATAGTGATTAGGACACTATCAGACCCAAGTCCAAGGCTCAAACACATAATAGGGGAAAAGCGGTGAGAATTGATTGAGTTAGGGATTCAAAGAACCCAATTCAGAATCATAGACAACAATATTATAGTGCTGTTATGCCCTGAACCATAACTCATATACAAAGGGTAAATGGTAAGGGAATTCACATAGGAACAATAATGACAAAGTTGCAGAAAAATAGTAAAGGAAAGCATAACAGAACTAGGACATGAACCACATAGTGGAGGAGCAGTATTTAAAATAAGATGGACATACCAGTTGCAAAGTAAGAGAATAGCCGAGTAACCACAACAAGCAAGCAACAGAAACAACTCAGGTTTTCAGTAGAACACTTGAAGATTCAAGGAGAGCTTAAAGGGTATTTCAAAAAAGCAAAGAGGAGAAGTACACAGAACTGGTCTGTGTATTTGACAGAAGAAGAGAGTAGAAAGTAGATTTCCTATTATTGCTTGATTGCTACTTACTCATTGTTACTCATTTGAAAAGGGGAGGGCTGATCCCTTTATATAGTTTTGAAAACAGGCGAGGCATGCACAAAGGTATAAACATAGAAACTAATCAAATTAGTATCAATTAGGGCAGGTAAACTCCTTTAATTAAGGGTCTAGTTCAGACGACTAAGAAGGAAGAGAGAATCAGTTTATTAAGGCTAAATTAAGGTAAAGAGACCATATGGTGCACAAATAAGGTCACATACACAATTGGATATTTAAGGAAAGAGGGCACAGTAGTAAGAATAAGGTATAAGTTTAAAAACCAGTCAAGGGATCTCGGATCCAGTTGTAAATCACAAAGAGATTTAGATAATTAAGGAAGTAAATAATTCAAACGTTGGTACAAAATCACAGAAGATACAAGATCAATTATTTAAGGAAAACATCAGTAAGGTAAAAGAGGTTCAATCAAGAGAAATTAGTGACGAATTTATTAGCCTTATTAAAGGAATTTCAAAAATGAAACTTTGAAAGGGAAGCTTATATATAAGCATGCAGTTCAAAACAAAGAAGAACAATGAGAGTTTTTTCCATAATCACAAGCAAATAAGTTCACAAGTTTGATTATAGACTCGTCATGAGTCTGTGAACCTAGGGTTTCAAAGTGAAACCCTAGTGTCCTTCACTTCAAAGAAAAGAAAACCCCCCAAATCTTAGGGTTTCACATGGAGTCGGAGGTGAGGGAATTGTTCAAAGTCACAGAGATAGGCAGATATGCACAAATAGAAGTAAGAGGAAATTACGAGTTTTAAGACGAAGGTAGAAAAGAGCATGATCAACAGAACTCAGAAACAAAATCAAAGTATGAGCTTAAACACATAAGAAAAGGCGGGTCAATAACCTAGGCTAACATGTGAACAAAAGAGGTAAAAGAATCTCCGTAAACGATCTAGTAAGAAACGCAAGAGCAGGTTTGAACATAACAAGGAATAAAATAAAGAGCATGAACACACATAAAAAGAGTAAAAGAATTAGAAACATTTAGAAATCATTTTCAGAAAACCCTAAAAAATAGGATTCGAACAGTTTTGAAAAGGGAAAATTGGGGAAAAACTCTACAATGGCACACACAGCATAGGTCTAGCATAGATCTAGACGAATAAGCGAAAAAGGAACCTCGATTAGGCTAGGGTTTCTGAGAACCCAAAAGGACGAGAAGGCATGGAAGTCTTGAGAATGGTTTTGAGCTAGCAAGGTCGAATCTAAGCTCGAGAGGCTGAGATACGCCGTAGCGAAGCCGGAAACGACCAAAGAAACTCGAATCGGCCAGGGTCTGGATGAAGACCTTCGAGGTCTAGCCTCGAATCTTCAATGAGCAAGCGTGTGAGAGCAGGAGATGGTGGATAGAGGTTGTCCATGGCTAGATTAGCCATGTATTCTAGTGATTTGAGGTCGAAGGAGGAGGTAGATGGATATTAGGGTTTCAGAGGTTGAGAGGGTTCGAGAGACACGAGAGGAACCAGAGGCGGCAAATTTGGAGTAATGGGGATAGGGTTAGGGTCGTTTAGGAATTAAAATGGTAAGGAGGAAATGTGGCCGTTAATTATTTTGAACAACGACCTAGATCAAAAGGGAGCCGGGCGGGTAAAAATAAATAGGCCACGGGTCGGGTTAATTAAGAAATTCGGTAGGGAATTTTGGGTCTGATTTGGTCTTAAAATTGAGGTTAATTTCGGGCTAAAATTGAAATGCAAAGGGCTAACTCTTAAATAGCCACTTTTCCCTTGTTTAATTTATAAAAATAGCAAAATAATTTTTGGAAGTAAATCAAACGTACTAAAATGTTTAATAATACATAATTATCGAATTAAAAATATTGTAGACAATTTTATAAATATAATTACAATTAAATCTTAAAAGGGGCTAATATTGCAATTATGTGCAATTTAGTTTTAAAAATACTAAATGAATTTGTAAAAAATATGCAAAAATCATGTTAGTCATATTTTGGTGTGAATATGAGAATAAAAATAAGTTGTCCACCAAAATGATAACTTTGGGAACAATTATTGGATTTATGGTATAAAAATAGGCAATAGATTGGTTTAGAAATCAAAAACAATTTGGGAAAAGTACCAAAAACTCTTGGGTGTGCTCATATATGCACATATATGTTATTTTGAAAGTATTTTGGGTATATAAAATACTTAGGGAAAAATTGGGTATTAACAGATGGGTGCCTGCTACTTGATTTAATAGTTGAAATGAATTCCTTCGTTCTCTAGGTGTGTGCCTGCCACAATAACAAAATAGATAAAACAAAAGAAACTTTTCTGCCTCAGTTTGTACCAGGAGCATTAATGAGTGTCAGTTGAATCCGATTATCCAAGAGGGTCCTGAACATTTGAAGCTAAATCCCATTATCCAGGAGGATCTTGACAACTTGAAACTAAACCCTATTATCCACGAGGGTTCTAAAAACTTAAAGTTAAACCGCATTATCCAGGAGGGTCTTGAAAACTTGAAACTAAATTTCATTATCCAAGAGGGTCCTGACAACTTGAAACTAAATCCCATTATCTGGGAGGGTCCTTGAGACGACCCAAAGGGTCATCACCTATTTACTAATCCACTTCGTGCTTTCAAGGTCTTGGAAAACTTGTCTTTACTTGCCTCAATTTGCGTGCGCAGTCCGGGTGTGTAGCCGGAAGGCTTAAATATGAATTCTATGTGAAAAATGATAAATTTTGATATTAATATGATGAAAGGTTACTTTGGTCAACATTTTTGGGTAAACGGACCCAGACCTGAGATTGGACGGTCCCAGAAGGTTCGTAGAAAAATATAGGACTCGAGCATGTGCTCGGAGTCGAATTTTGAGGTCTAGAGCCCGAGGAAAGAATTTTTCTGTGAAATTGTTTTTCTGAAATTATTAAGGAAAAAGGAAATGAAAATTGATTAAAAGACTGTGGTATCAGGCTCATAATTTGGTTCCGACGACCGGTACAAGTCTTAAATATGTGTTAAGCACTTTCTGTAAAGTTTGGTCAAAATCGAACATCATTTGACGTGTTTCGGACCTAAATATCTAAAGTTTGAAGTTTATGAAGTTTGAAATGAAAGTGATGATTTTGAGGTTTTATTCCTTGTTTATGATGTTATTTCAGCGATTTGATGGCATGATTAAGTTCGTAGGATGTTTTTGAGTTAGTGCGTGGGTTTGGTTAGGAGCACCAAGGGCTCGGGAGTGTTTCGGAGGTGTTTCAGAGTGATTCTGGCCTTAGAAAAATTGTAGAAGTTCCAGTTCTGGTGTGCTGATAACCAGTGCTATGCGATTGCATAGGCCTTTGCGCGATCGCATAGAGATAAATTCCAGATGCCATGTTTGTTCAATGCGATCGCATATAGACTCATGCGATCACGTAGAGTAGCCACTGTTCATTCAATGCGATCGCATTACCTCTCCGCAATCGCAATGTATAAAGCCAAAAATTTGGGATGGAGCCTGCTTTCTTCTATGCGTTCGCAATAGACCTTCCGCGATCGCAGAGGCCAACCTTCCTATCCCTATGTGATCGCATGAGCCCCTTCGCGATCGCATAGAGTATTTTCTGTCCAGTTATATTATAATTTCCAGAACAGTAGCTATGGGATTTTCACAAAAAAATACGCGAACTCTTTTATTCTCCAAGCACTTAGGCGTCCATTGAAGCTCCTTTTCACCAAGACTTCTTGGGTTAGTTAATCTTTACTCATTTTGTTTTCAGTTTTCCATCAAAATCTCTTGAATTCGTAGACCTAAAACATGTAATTTAGGGTGTAAATTGGGGAAATTGGGTATAACTAGGGCTTTTTACTTTTTCTTGATTTAGAACTCATTTTACGGTCGAATTTGAGAATAAATTACATATTCAGGCTCATGGGTGAATGGGAGATTTGATTTTGGTCCGAACCTCGTATTTTGACCAAGCGGGCCCAGGGGCGATTTTGGATTTTTTGGGAAAAACTTGGGAGATTCATTTTTATGCATTCAAATTGATTCATATAGTGTTTATTAAAGTAATTGAGCAATTTGTGATTAGATTTGAGCGAATTGGAGGTGGAACCGTGTGGTAAAGCAATAGTTGAGGATTAAGTGGATTTTAAGGCTTTGAGGTAAGTGTTTGGTTTAACCCTAGCTTGAGGGAGTATGAGTTGAGTCTTGTTGCTAATTTCTATGGGATCGAGTACGATGTATAGGCATGGTGACGAGTATCTATACATTGGTGTCTAGCATGACCGTGAGTCCTTATAATGTGATTATCATGAATTGGTTGTGAATTTCATGTTTATTGGAGGATTTTTATATGTTGTGAATAACATGTGAACGGTGATATGATCATTTGATTCCTAGGAGCATTGGCTCGAATTGTGATACGAATATTGAAAGTATATGAAATGACTTGACTCTTTGGAGCGTTGGCTCAAAATGGTAGAGTGAATTATAAAATTAGAAAAGTAAGAAAGAGAAAGCGTTGTTGATTATTCCCTTGCCGGGACGTGTGGTTGAACTTGTTGGTTTCTTTCCCTTGCCGGGATTTTTGTCAAATATTTGCTTATTTTTATGCCCCCTAATCGTGACTGTTGTTTGGGGAGTCAGACTGTTAAATGATATGGATCGAGTTACACGCCGCAACAATGTTATTAAGGATCGGGTTGCACACCGCAACAATGTTATTGAGGATCGGGTTGCACGCCGCAACAATGATATTGAGGATCAGGTTGCACGCCGCAACAATAATATATGAGGGTCGGGTTGCACGCCGCAACAATGATACATTATAAATGATATGGGTCGGGTTGCACGCCGCAACAGTGGTATTTGGGGATTGGGTTGCACGCCGCAACAATGGTAATTATGGACCGGGTTGCACGCCGCAACAGTTATTGATACCATGTGTTTATTTTGAGTATTGATTCCTTGTTTATTGTGAATCTAAGCTGCTTTAGTTTGTTACTCGGGATTACTGTTACTATTGTTATCTCCCCATAGCTTGTTTCCCCCTCCCATATTGTTAGTTGTTTGGTATTTCGTTTCCGTTGTATATTTAAAACTGCACAGGTTTATGCGGTGTCCGATCTAGCCTCGTCACTACTTCGTCGGTGTTAGGCTAGACATTTACCAGCACATGGGGTCGGTTGTGCTGATGCTACACTTCTGTGCATTTTTGCACAGGTCCAGGTTTTGAGGAGCAACAACATCATTTGTACGGGAGCAGACTTTCATTTTCACGAGACCGAGGTAGCCTTGCAGGGGACTGCAGGCCCGGCATCTCATCCTTATTTTCTCTTTTAGGCTATTGCCTCCTTGTTTTCGAGACAGACAACTTATATGTTTCTTTCAGACCTTTGTATTTAGTATATTCTTAGTAGTTCGTGAGTAATGTGACACCAATTCTTGGGTAGAGGCTATTATTGACTGTTCTGCGTTTTCATTCAAATTTATAAATCACACTTCCGCTATTATTCTTATTAAATTTCTTCATCTATATTGATGCTATAAATTTTTAAAATAATTGTTTAGTAATGGAAAGGTAATTGAGTAGGCTTGCCTAGCTACCACGAGTAGGTGCCATCACGACTCCAATGGAGGGAAATCCGGGTCGTGACAAGTTGGTATCAGAGTACTGGGTTACATAGGTCTCACAACTCACGGACAAACTTATTAGAGTCTGAGGGGTCGGTACGGAGACGTCTGTACTTGTTCCCCAGAGTCTACTGAGTTAGGAAAAATCTCTCATTTGTTCTTTCTTGTCGTGTGATTTGGTTTCTCAATGCTGATTGAATTTCTACTCTATTCTTTCGCAGATGGCGAGAACACGCGCTTCCTCATCCATCGATCAGAAGTCCGAGCCATAGGCAGCTCCTTCTAGGGGAAGAGAACGTGGCCATGCTAGGAGCCGAGGTAGGAGCAAAGCCCAACCACCAGTAGAAGCACCAGTGGCGGACCCTCTGGTTAACCTTGAGGAGGAGGTTTTGGCCCCAGCCCAGACAGTTCCAGTGGACCCAGCACAGGTCCTAGAGGGGTTTATTGCTACCCCAGTTCTTTAGGACGCCTTGGTCCGGTTGGTTGGCCTCATGGAGAGTGTTACCCGAGCAGGATTTCTTCCTGTAGCACCAGCCACTTCCCAGTTTGGAGGAGGAGCCCAGACACCTGCTGCACGTACTCCGGAGCAGGTAGCTCCCCAGAATCAGATTCCACCGGGTCAGCCAGCTGCGACAGTTTAGCTAAGGGTAGTTGCACAGGCCGGTGATGGAGCGGCTATGTCCGCAGATGCTTTGTGGAGGCTGGATAGGTTCACCAAGCTCTTCGCTGCTACATTCAGCGGAGCTTCTTCTGAGGACCCCCAGGATTTCTTATATAGCTGCCACGACGTTCTTCGGAACATGGGCATTGTGGAGTCCATGGAGTTGATTTTACGACCTTTCGTCTATCTGGATCCGCCAAGACTTGGTGGAGAGATTATTGTTTAGCCAGACCAGCAGGGTCGCCGCCTTTGACTTGGGAGCAGTTTTTAGAGTTGTTTCTAGATAAGTTTCTTCCTGTTACTCAGAGGGATGCTTATCGAAGGCAGTTTGAGCGCCTCCAGCAGGGGTCTATGACGGTCACTCAGTATGAGACCCGGTTTATCGATCTAGCTCGCCATGCACTCGTCATACTCCCCACTGAGAGGGAGTGGGTGAGGATATTTATTGATGGTCTGATCCAACCTATTCGCCTTTAGATGGCATAGAGGCGGGTAGTGATATTACTTTTCAGGAGGCGGCCAATGTGGCCCAGAGGATCGAGATGGTTCTGCCACAGGGGGTGGTCATAGGACAGACAAGAGACCCCGTCACTCAGGTCGATTCAGTGGTGCCTCATCTGGAGGTAGGGATTCTTATGATAGGGGTCAGCCTTCCAGGCCCTTTCAGTCAGCCCTCCAGGTTTTGCAGGGTGCCCTAGGTGATTGTGGTTTTCATGGGCATTATTCCGATCAGCAGTCACTTAGTGCACCGCCAGTTCCCATCAGTACACATCCACTTCAGAGCTTTTGTGGAGGTCATTCGGGTCGTCAGGGCCAGTCTCATCGTACAGAGGGATGTTATGAGTGTGGTGAGTATGGTCACATCAGGAGAGCTTTCCTGAGATTGAGGGGTACACAGTCGCATCAGCAGGGTCCTCGCCCCATGATTCATGCACCAGGTGACCCACAGCCTGCCCAGCCAGCTAGGCGCGGGGGTAGGGATCATAGAGGTGGAGGTCGAGACCGTAGAGGTGGAGGCCGGACCGACAGAGGTAGGGGATAGCCGGTAGCCGATCGTCCTAGAGACATAGTTTAGGGAGGTGGGGTTGAGCCTTGGTTTTATGCTTTGCCAGCCAGAGCCGTCAGATGTCGTTATTATAGGTACTATTCTAGTTTGTGATAGAGATGTGTCAGCGCTATTTGACCCTGGGTCTACATATTCATATGTGTCGTCTTATTTTGCACCCTACCTGGCTATGTCTAGTTATGCTTTGGATATCCCTATTTATGTATCTACAGCGGTGGGTGACTCCATAGTAGTTGACCGGGTGCATCGTTCCTGAGTGGTTGTGTTTGAGGGTCTTGAGACCCGTGTTGATTTATTGATTTTAGATATGGTGGATTTCGACGTTATATTAGGGATGGATTGGTTGTCCCCGTATCATACTATCTTGGATTGTCATGCCAAGACCGTGACCTTGGCTTTGCTAGAATTGCTCCGACTAGAGGGTAGAGGCACCCCGGGTCATGCCACCCGCAGTGTTATTTCATATGTTAAGGCTCGACGCATGGTCGAGAAGGGGTGTTTAGCTTATCTGGCTTATGTTCGTGACTCTAGCGCATATGTTTCTTCTATTGACTCTGTTCCTATTGTTCGAGAGTTCCCCGAGGTTTTCCCTTCAGACCTGCCGAGTATGCCATCCGACAGGGATAGTGATTTCTGTATTGATTTGGCTCCGGGCACGCAGGCCATTTCTATTCCGCCGTATCGCATGGCCCCGCCAGAGTTGAAAGAGTTAAAGGACCAGTTGCAAGATTTACTAGAGAATGGTTTTATCAGGCCTAGTGTTTCTCCTTGGGGTGCGCTGATGTTATTTGTGAAGAAGAAGGATGGTTCGATGCAGATGTGTATTGATTACCGGCAATTGAACAAAGTGACGATAAAGAACAAGTATCCACTGCCAAGAATTGATGATTTGTTTGACCAGCTTCAGGGAGCAAAGGTGTTTTCAAAGATAGACTTGAGATCTGGCTACCATCTGTTGAGGATTAGGGCGTCTAATGTCCCTAAGACAACATTCCGCACTCGGTATGGGCACTATGAGTTTTTAGTCATGTCATTTGTGTTGACCAATGCTCCAGCAGCATTTATAGAGTTGATGAACCGAGTGTTCAGGCCATATCTAGACTTATTCGTGATAGTCTTTATTGATTATATTCTGGTGTACTCCCGTAGCCAGGAAGAGCACGAGCAGCACCTCGGAGTGGTTCTTCAGACTCTGAAGGATAGTTAGTTATATGCCAAGTTGTTGAAGTGCGAGTTCTGGTTGAGTTCGGTTGCATTTCTGGTCATATTGTATCAGCAGAGGGTATTCAGGTGGACCCGAAGAAGATTGAGGCAGTCAAGAATTGGCCTCGACTAGCTTCAGCGACTGAGATTCGGAGCTTCTTGGGGTTAGCGGGTTATTACCGTCGGTTCGTGGAGGGATTTTCGTCTATTGCTGCCCCGATGACCAGATTGACCCAGAAGGGTGCCCGGTTCAGATGATCAGATGAGTGTGAGGCGAGCTTTCAGAAACTCAAGACAGCTCTGACCATGATACTGGTATTTGTTTTGCCCACGGGTTCAGGGCATTACACAGTCTATTGTGATGCTTCCCGTATTGTGCTTGGTGCTATATTTATCTAGGATGGCAAAGTCATTGCCTATGCTTCGAGATAGTTGAAGATCTACGAGTTGAATCATCCGGTTCATGATCTAGAATTGGCAGCTATTGTTCATGCCTTGAAGAGTTGGAGGCATTATCTATATGGTGTGACGTTCGAGGTGTACACGGATCACAAGAGTCTTCAGTGTCTGTTCAAGCAGAAGGAGTTGAATGTGTGGCCGATGAGGTGGTTAGAGTTGTTGAAAGATTATGATGTTACTATCTTATATCACCCGGTTAAGGCCAATATGGTGGCCGACGCATTGAGTAGGAAGTTCGCCAGCATGGGTAGTCTTGCTTATATCCCAGTCAGCCAGAGACCGCTTGCTTGAGATGTTTAGGCTTTGGCCAATCGATTGGTGAGATTAGATATTTCTGAGCCTAGTAGGGTGTTAGCTTGCACGGTCGCTTGTTCTTCTCTATTGGAGCGTATCCGTGACCAGCTGTTTGATGATCCCCATTTGTATGTCCTGAGAGACACGGTGTAGCGTGGAGGTGCCACGAAGGTGACCTTAGATGATGATGGTGTTTTGATATTGCAGGGGCGAGTTTGTGTGCCCAATGTTGATGGGATTTGAGAGTTAATCTTAGCGGAGACCCATAGTTCTCGGTATTCTATTCACCTGGGTGCCGCAAAGATGTATTAGGACTTGCGGTAGCATTATTGGTGGCGTAGGATGAAGAAGGATATTGTTGTGTGTGTGGATCGGTGGTTTAACTGTCAGTAGGTCAAGTATGAGCATCAGAGGACCGGTGGTTTGTTTTAGAGGATTGAGCTCCCCGAGTGGAAGTGGGAGAGGACTACCATAGATTTTGTTACTGGACTTCCGTTGACTCGGAAGAAGTTTGATGCTATTTGGGTCATTGTTGATAGGCTGACCAAGTCAGCGCATTTCATTCCAGTGGCAGTCTCCTATTCGTCCGAGAGGTTAGCTGAGATTTATATCCGGGAGATTGTCCGCCTTCATGGTGTGCCGGTATCCATCATTTCGGATCGGTGTATGCAGTTTACCTCGCGCTTCTGGAGAGTAGTTTAGCAAGAGTTGGGCACCCAGGTTCATTTGAGCACAACATTCCATCCTCAGACGGATGGTCAGTCCGAGCGGACTATATAGATTTTGGAAGATATGCTCCGAGCCTGTGTCATTGATTTTGGAGGCTCGTGGGACCAGTTTTTGCCTTTAGCAGAGTTCGCCTACAACAACAGCTACCAGTCCAACATTCAGATGGCCCCATATGAGGCGTTGTATGGTAGGGGATGTCGGTCTCCAGTC
>MU781627.1:17164-27392 GCA_026770625.1 Nicotiana glauca
CTAACCTTGTGTGGGGGACTTCCCCTTAGGATTTGAGTCTTCTATGTTGATTGTATTCCTTGCACGCGAGGTGACGAGTGCGTGTTCGGATTTATTTGTGGTAAATTTATCCTTTAAGCTTTTAGATCCTTGCAATCACCGAATATGAAGTTGTACTTGAGTCGATTGATGAAAATCCTGTTTTACTTAAGTTGCTAACATTTAACTTTCTTTGTTATTTGCTTTATATTACTTGAAGCCTATTACTTGTGTTAGACTAGGAAAAGTATGTATACCTGATATAATTGCCTAATTGCTAAGTTGTTTAATCGTACTACGTGAAGCATGCTAGGCTAGTTCTATCTGCTACTCAGTTTTTCATATTTATCCCTTGATTTGTTTCTGGCTGAGATTGCACTTTTATTTTGGACTATGGGACGGTATCCCGGGAGATCCATTGGACAGTTGAGGATAGGGCTACAGGACGGTATCCTGGGAGACCCTCATTAGTATTTGAAATTGAGTGGTATTTACCCTGTGTTTCTGTTTTATCCTGGTAGTTATTATTGTTTCGTTGATTTGCCTTATTACACTGCTCCATTTATCATTCTTGTCAGATTTCCACCCTGTTAAATTGTTGCTATTGTGATGCACAAGGTTTCCGCCGTGCGGTTGTTGATATTGGGATGCACGAGGTTTCTGCCGTGCGGTTGTTGATATTGGGATGCACGAGGTTTCTGACGTGCGGTTGTTGATATTTTGATGCATGAGGTTTCTTCCATGCGGTTGTTGTTGAATGGTTGCACGAGGTCTTTACCGTTCTATTGTTGTTATTGATGTTTTGCACATGCGGCGTAATAAGGCGGGATATGTTATATGCTTATATGTGGGTTGCGCATGTGGCGGAATAAGGTGGGACATTGTTATGCACATGTGGTGAAATAAGGCGGTGCCTATTATATTATTTATTGTACACGTGGCGAAATAAGGTGGGCTATGTCAGGGATTGATTGTGTAGAGTTGTGATGGCCTGTTGAGGCATTCCTATTTGTTTCTATTGTGATTGTGGATTGTTTACCTGTATGAACGTTACTGCTTGGGAGTTGTGAGGGAACATCGTACGTGCGGTCCGTCTTCCTTTTCATGTTTGTTGGTTGGTAGAATTTTGTTAGAAACATTTGCACAAGCATACACGTAGCTGAGCACTCCTATTAGAGGTGAATTCCTCCTGATTTTTCTAAGGGTGGAGGTACGCCTCGCTTATCCATTATATTAGGAGAGTGGCCCTAGTTAGCCAGTTAGTTGTCGATATGACCATGAGATTGATGGGGCACAGGATGCCCATTTGTTAGATTGCAAATGTTGTTTCTTCGCGGGTTGTGGTTCGTCCAAGACTTGGTGAAATTGTGGAAAGAGTGGGATAAGACCTTCTGTGAACAGCATCGTACGATATAAATTATTGACTTGTTTATTTTCTTGTTGTGTTGTGGCCTTAGGATTTGTGTTATGGTTCTGCCGTCGTTTTGTATCATCGTTTATTATATTCTTGTTGTTAATTGTTGTATTTCTCCCTTATTGTGAATTGTAGCATTTTTGGTCGTTCACGCATTCTTTACATATTCATATGTCATTACCATTATTCCTATGATTATACTGTTTATCGACCGGTAGGTGCCTTAACTGTTCCTCGTCACTACCTCATCGAGGTTAGTCTTGGTACTTACTGGGCACCGCCGTGGTGTGCTCATACTTCTCTTCTACACATTTTGTTGTGCAGATACAGGTACTCCCGTTCAGTTCTGTCAGCCTTGGAAGTAGGCGTATTGGTAGAGACTTCAAGGTATATCTGCTACGTCCGCATACCGAGGAGTCCCTTTCCAGCTTTTCTGTAATAAGTATAGTTCTTCTAGTATTTTCTCCTTTGTATAGATATTCTTGAGTCAGAGCCTCTTATGTATCCCTTAGCTTGTGATTTGTGAGTTTTCGGGTTTTGCGAAGTTTTGTTAGCTTGAGGATTGTTGTGGTATGTGCCGAGCGGCACCTTAAACCCTGTTTATTTTACCAGTTCAGTTTTATTTATTTTCTTCCGCAAATTTTGGTTTATCTTCCGCATTGTTAGGCTTACCTAGTCATAGGGACTAGGTACCATCACGACATGTTTATGGAGGGTGAACTGGGGTCGTAACAATGTGAGAATGCAGAAATCCTATAAAGATGTTATCTACATATGAGGATGCTGAAATTAGAAATCCCTATAGGCAGGTTATCTTTATGCAAAAATTCCTATAGACATGATGTCTACATGCTAAAATTAGAAATCCTATAGGCATGATATCTTACCCTTTTTGCATACATGGTTACCCTTCCCATTTCACTAATCACCCCAGAGGTTATTACAAAGTTTTATTACAGACCAAAATGATTTGAAAAGAAATCAGGAAACAATATTACAATCAGAACTCCTAAGCTGCATCCAAGGAGCCTAATTCGAACTCCAAGTCTAACAATATGGTATGAGTCAACTGCTAGGATCATGTTCCAAAGCCTTTCTCTTACCCAGGGTGTGTCAAAGTTCCAAGGAGTTTCAGGAACTCTAGGCAATGCTCACACCCAGGTATCATCCAAAACATTGAATTAGAGTGCAGTGTGGAAGAGCCAACCCTCTGATGTCCAGGTTCAGAGGAAACTCAAGGTCCCAAAGCAAGGCTCATTAGGGGGGGGGGGACATGACTTAGAATCTAGGAACAAGTGTGAGTGCAATAGAGGGATTAGGGAATGCCAGGGCAGGCTGGGGGTTATGCCCAACCATATGGTAGGCTGTCACACCCCTGCCCAACTTGTCAGCCAAACAATTAAGAGTAGGACCTATTGAAGGTCATGCCATGGCCTGGACAATGATCAGGACACTACCAAACCAAAGTCTTAAACTCAGCATACATAGAAAGGGAAATGGGGATGGGAATTGAAAAAGCTTAGGACTCAGAGAGCCCAGTTCATGTTCATGATCAATAATTTCAAGTAGTGCCTTATTTTTGAACCATAACTCAGCCACACAAGGGGGATCAAGGGTAGGGATTCATATAAGAACATAAACAAAGAAATAAGAAAGCTGGCAGAAAGTTATATCATTTAGACAATAAGCCAAACAAAGGGTGAACTATAGAATAAACACATAGGGGGAAGGCAGAAATTAAACAAAGAACATACCAGTTTTTAGAAAAGCTAAGCAAAGAAAGCAGGATTCTTGCAATCAAGCCACAATCAGAGAGAGAAAAACTTTATGTGTGAATGAGTTCAGAGAAATAACTCGAGTGTTTGTGTGAGAAAAAGCATTCAGTTGGAAATAGTGTGAAAGTATTCAAAATTGATTGTGTCAAAAATTGACTGTTTTTTTTCTCTACTAAGATGCAGAAGGGTAGACCTTTTTATAGTGTAGAAGAACAAGCAAGAAAGATAAGAAGACCTTTAAAAATCAGTCTCAAATTTTCTCCCTTAAGTTAGGGGATTCAATTTTAAACGGGAAAATGTAAATAAGGAAAGGAACTGTGAGTAAAATCTTTCATAGTAGCATAAGAAAGGGAAAATACATAAGGTTTATTTAAGGAAAGCATTCAACAGTACTCGATTTGTAAAGAGAAAGGAAAGGGAATCAACCAGACAACTAACAAAATCAAAGTAAACAGGTTTGATTCAAATGAACCCAGTCAGGAATAGGTAGAGGAGGGCTCAAACAGAGAAAATTAGTAGCAATCAGCCGAGACCCCATTAAAGGAGTCCAAAATCAATCAAGCAGTTGTCAAAACCCTTTTTGAAAGAAGAGTTTCTCATATATAAAGTAAACAAATCAAAAGTCAAGAAACTCAGTAGTAAACACACATGGTAGAAGAGTGAGGAAAATTTAACATAGATTAATCATGTGAGCACACATATAAAAGAAAAGAAGGACAATACATACGTAATAGAGAAGGAAAACATATGAGCATTATACAGACAAACATCTAAAAGTAAAGAACAACAAGAATTAAAAGACTTTCAGAAACCCTAATTTTAAATCAAACGATTTTTGAAAAGAAAATTTGGGAAAAACACTCAAAACGTCAAGAAGAACATAGACATAGCACAGATATAAACAAATAACAGTGAAAGATCCTTGAATGGCTTAGGATTTCATAGAAACCCTAGAAGTGAGAAAGGCTGGGAAGAACAAGATTAGATCCTGAGTCAAAACAGTCAGGAATCAAGCTTCCAGTGTTTGAGCATGTCGGAACGTGGCCGGAAAACCATAGATCTACGGATCTGAGATGGATCTGAAAAGAGTCCATCGAGTTCAAGCCTCCAAACCTTGAGTAGCTTAGGCTCAGGGGTGATAGAGGGTGAGCACAGGGCATCCATGGCAGGAGACGTCATGGATTCCGGTGGGAATGAGGTTAGATAATGCATGAGGTGATTAGGGTTTAGGAGAGGTTAGAGTGAGTTTCAGAGATGAGGGGTTTCAAGGGCGGCGCCTTTGTGCAAATGACCTAGGGTTAGAGGGGTTGGGTGATTAAAAAAGGAAAGGAAGGATATTGGCCGTTGATCAAAATGATCAACGGCTCAGATTTAAAGGAAAACTAGGGGGAGGGGGTTTAGCAATTGGGTCGTGGGTTGGGTATTTTTAGGAATTGGTTCGTTTAATCTGGGGCGGAATAGGGTCGAATTGGGGGCTAAAATTGAAAGGGAGAAGGGCTGTTATTGAAATAGCAATAGGCTAAGTGTTAAAAAGCCAAATTTTCCCTTTTTTTTATTTTAAAAAAAATAATAATAATGATTTTAAAAGAAAATTAAAAATACTAAGCAAACAAATACCATATAAATGTTAATTTAAAAATACTGGAAATAATTTTATAATTATAAAATGCTATTAATTATAAAATAGGCTATAATTGTAATTACATGCAATTTAGCTTTGAATACCAAATAGATTTGTAAAAATATACAAAAATTACCTTAATTATATTTTGGTGTAAATATGATAAGAGAATAAATTACTCATCAAAAAAGGATAATTTTGGGAGTAACTATTGATTTTATACTGTTAAATATAGACAATAAATTGATTTAAAAAACTTTAGAAAAAGTAGGAAAAATGCCAAAAGTTTAGCTATGCTTATATATGCCTATATATGCTATTTTGAGGATATTTTGAATATATGAAAAGGTATAGGAAAATTTGGGTATCAACAGCTGCCCCTCATTACCCCGGGAAGGATGAAAGAGTTGTCGGGTAAAGATATAATGACCAATTTTGACCGAAAGAAACGATCTGAAAGGTTTTGACCGAGCTCTGGTTCCCAAGATGCCTACATATCCCTAGTTTTATAGGAATCAGGTCATATGTAGTTCGAGATGCACTGACGGAATGTGTCGATGGACGTTTTGAAGAGGCGAACGCAATATTTAGGTTAGGGAAGGGTGGTCAGGGACCGATGGATTACGAGAACTGGAGTGTAATTGCTCCTGCTGTAATGTTGTTGCCTGCTGATGTACCTGCAATTGAGTAATACAAGCATATCGTGCAGAATTTAAACGTGATGCAAGTTCCCATTGGACCATGAATGTTGCCTTCGGACGGTTGGTATGATGTCCTCAGACCATGACGTCCTGGGCCATGAAGCGCATAATAAAGGATTCACAGGCTGTGAAATGAAGTTCTCGGGCTATGAAAATGGTGCCTCCAAACTATGATGCCTTTGAATAGTGATGTGCAGGATATAAAGCGGGGTCCTCGGGCCATGGCATGGTGTTCTCGGGCTATGAAGATGGTGCCTCTGAACAGTGACGCCCTTGGATGGTTTGGCGGTATTTCAGCCCATGAAATGCAAGATTTGGCGATGTTTCAGCCGATGCAAAAAATGTAAATGGCGATATTTCAGCCAGCAGAAATTTAAATAAAGCTGGCGATGTTTCGGCCGATGTGAAGGTTAAATCTAAGTGGCGATATTTCAGCCGACGGAATTTTAAATAATGCTGGCGATGTTTCAGCTGAAGGATAAAAATGTAAATGGCGATATTTCAGCCGACATAAATTTAAATCAAACTGGCGATGTTTCAACTGATGTGGAAAAATGTAAAGTGTCGATATTTCAGCCGACAAAAAGCATAAGTATAGAGATGATGGGGATTTAAATATAAATGGCGATTTTTCAGCCGATACCGAGAATTAATAAAGTTGGTGATATTTCAGCCGACATAAATATTTAATAGACTTGGCGATATTTCAGTCGTGCAAAGATTTAAATAAAGTTGGCGAAATTTCAGCCGTGCAAAGATTTAAATAGAGTTGGCGATCTTTCAGCCATGCAGGCGTAAATAAAAGTGGCGATATTTCAGCCGACATAAGGATTTAATAGAGTTGGCGATATTTCAGCCGTGCAAAGATTTAAGTAAAGTTGGCGATATTTCAGTCGTGCAAAGATTTAAGTAAGAGGTGTCGGTATTTCAGACATGCAAGAGAGATAAAGTGGCGATATTTCAACCATGCGGGATTTAAATAAGATTGGTGATCTTTCAGCCATGCAGATAGAGGTAGAGTTTAACCTCGGAAGGTAGAATGGTAGCCTTATGCAATGCAATAAAATGCAAGACGATGATAGCGCTTAGTCTCGGAAGGCAGAAAGGTAGCCTTATGCAATGCAAGAAAATACAGGATGGAGATAATGCTTAGTCTCGGAAGGCATAAAGGTAGCCTTATGCAATGCAAAGAAATGCAGGATGGAGACAACGCTTAGTCTCGGAAGGCAAATAGGTAACCTTATACGATGCAAGGAAATGCAGGATGGAGACAATGCTTAGTCTCGGAAGGCAAAAAGGTAGCCTTATGCAATGCAAGGAAATGCAGGATGGAGACAACGCTTAGTCTCGGAAGGCAGAAAGGTAGCCTTATGCAATGCAAGGAAATTCAGGATGGAGACAACGCTTAGTCTCGGAAGGAAGAAAGGTAGCCTTATGCAATGCAAGGAAATGCAGGATGGAGATAACGCTTAGTCTCAGAAGGCAGAAAGGTAGCCTTATGCAATGCAAGGAAATGCAGGATGGAGACAACACTTACTCTCGGAAGGCAGAAAGGTAGCCTTATGCAATGCGATAAATAAAGGTAAGGAGTAGCAAAATCTCTTAGTTGTGAGGTGAAAGATGTCAATTAGTTTATCCTTACGGCTGTCGGTGATGTTGCGGGCAAATAACGCTTGACAATGAGGGATGATTCTGGGAATGGTATTCGTAAAAAATATAAGCTTGTAATCGTATCTAATGACTTTATGTTTGGGGTGCCTGCATCCAAAGAAAAATCGTGAGTTTTGTAAAGGGGGAAGGTAGTTTGTTTTCTCGTGGACTGCACTTGTCCTACTCGACTCTTGCTTTCCTTTAGGGTAACGTTGCTAAACAAAGCTATTTTGACCGTAGACATGCATGATTTAGTAAAATAATAAAATATGATGCAAATACATAATAGATAAAACGATTTTAGATTAACCGATGACTGCGGCACGATTCAAGATATTGCGACCTCTTTTGCTCCGGAATTTTGAGGGTCCTCCTCAAAATTCTGCCCCAGTTTACTGGGTTGGTGCCTCTGACGGTTGCGCGTGATGATTGGTGAAGATAAACTTCAGAATTTATAGGGTCCTCCTCAAAATTCTACCCCAGTTTCCAATGTTTGGGGAAATAATTTTTTTTATTGAATTGTGACCGAACCCATAAGGCTGCCTACGTATCCCCTCTTAAACGGGAATCAGGTCAGACATAGTTCAAATTACATCATAAACAAATCATAATGGTTACACATAGTATCGCTTCACTGTATCTGAATTGATCGGTTTCGGCCAAACTTCTCCGTCCATTTCTACGAGTATGAGGGCCCCTCCGGTTAGAACCTGGTGAACCATGTACGGGCCCTGCCAGTTAGGAGAGAACTTCCCCTTGGCTTCGTCTTGGTGCGGAAAAATCTTCTTCAGTACTAGCTGCCCTGGCGCGAACTGCCTTGACCTGACTCTTTTGTTGAAAGCTCTGGCCATTATATTCTGATAAAGCTGACCGTGACAAACTATATTCAGTCTCTTTCTGTCTATAAGGGCTAATTGCTCGTAGCGACTTTTTACCCATTCTGCATCTTCAGGTTCTGCTTCTTGCATAATTCCTAGGGAAGGAATCTCTACTTTGGCTGGGTTGACTCCCTTAGTACCATAAACCAACATATAAGGAGTCGCCCCAGTTGATGTGCAGATGGTGGTACGGTATCCCAATAGAGCAAATGATAACTTCTCACGCCACTGCTTGTGTTTCTCTATCATTTTCCTTAGTATCTTCTTAATGTTCTTATTGGCCACTTCCACGGCTCCATTCATCTGGGGTCTGTAAGCTGTAGAATTCTTGGGCTTGATCCTAAATGTCTCACACATTGCTTTCATCAGGTCACTATTGAGATTGGAACCATTATCTGTAATGATTGACAGTGGGATGCCAAACCAGCAAATTATATGGTCGCGGACAAAGTCTGCCACAACCTTTTTGGTTACCGCCTTATATGATGCTGCTTCAACCTATTTGGTGAAGTAATCAATTGCCACCAGAATGAACCTGTGCTCGTTTGATGCGGCAGGCTCGTTAGGTCCAATGACATCCATTCCCCAAGCGACGAACGACCATGGTGAGCTTGTTGCATTAAGCTCGTTATGAGGTACCTTTATCATGTCTGCATGGATATGGAAACGATGGCATTTCCGAACATACTGGATGCAGTCCGTCTCCATAGTCATCCAGAAATAACCGGTCTGAAGTATTTTCTTGGCTAAGACAAAACCATTCATATGCGGACCATAGGTCCCTGCATGAACTTCCTCCAGCAACCTGGATGCCTCCTTTGCTTCGATGCATCTTAGTAGTCCCAAATCGGGAGTCCTCCTATACAGGCTTCCTCCGCTGTGAAAGAAGTGATTGGATAACCTTCGAAGTGTGCGCTTTTGTGTGGTGTTTGCAAGTTCTGGATATTCTCTTGTTACCAGATACTTCTGAATGTCATGAAACCATGGTTTCTCGTCTACCTCTTCCTCGACATGAACGCAATAGGCAGGTTGATCCTGGATTTTTATCGGGATGGGATCAATGAAGTTCTTTTCTGGATGTTGAATCATGGATGATAGAGTGGTCAATGCATCAGCGAACTCATTCTAAACTCTGGGGACATGCCGGAATTCTATCTTTGTAAACCTTTTACTCAACTCTTGTACATGATGCAAGTATGGTAGTATTTTGGAGTTCTTGGTTGCCCATTCCTCTCGGACCTGATGTATGAGCAAATTTGAGTCCCCGATTACTAGTAACTCCTGAACGTTCATGTCAATGCTAGTTTGAGCCCTAAGATACAGGCTTTGTACTCGACCATGTTGTTGGTGCAAGGGAACCTGAGTTTGGCGGACACCGAGTAATGCTGATCTGTTTTTGATACTAGGACCGCTCCTATGCCAACTCCTTTAAAATTTGCTGCTTCGTCAAAAAACATTCTCCAGCCATCATAGGATTCTGCAATGTCTTATCCTATGAAAGAGACCTCTTCATTAGGAAAATACGTCTTTAGAGGCTCGTATTCTCCACCCACGGGATTTTTGGCAAGATGATCGGCTAGTGCTTGTCCTTTGATTGCTTTTTGGGTCACGTAGACAATATCAAACTCACTCAACAATATTTGCCATTTGGCCATGTCACGACCCCAAACCCGGTCGTGATGGCGCCCAACACAACTGCTAGGCAAGCCCGACCAATTTCACTCTAAACCCGAGCATAAAGCTCAAAACCATTTGTTTAGAAATCATTAACAGCATTTAAACTAGAAGCATTACTGAAAATAGAAGTAAATCCGAAAGTCAACAATACTGAACCACCTCCCAAAGATCTGGGGGTCATGAGTCAAGAGCCTCTACCAGAATAGCATAACTATACTGTAAAACAACATAGTCTGANATCAATATGCACACAAGGTGCAGGAAGTAAAGTGAGTACTTCCAAGTCAGTGGTAATAGACATATATAATGTCTGACAGTAAAAAATCCCAAAATATAGCACAAAGTAAAGCTAGGAACCGTACTCCTACATGTTTAACAGTGTAACACAGTTAACAAAAACAGTCAAGCAGATAAATATATCAATGCATGAATGTAATGCACATGATCGCTACGGCGCGTAGCCCGATCCATGGGTACCCGGCGCTCACTGTAGG
>MDKF010730110.1:0-13080 GCA_026770625.1 Nicotiana glauca
ATACCATTTTGGGACCCGACCAGAAATGTGTTTCGCTTTGCGGATTTTGAGCTTACACCCACACTGGAGGAAGTAACAGATTATGCAGATATGAATGGGAATCTGAGAAATCAGTATATGTTGTCACCAAGGCCGGTATCTCCACACCGCTTTCTGGATTTGTTAAATATCAGCCGGACTGTGCAAAATAACGATTTATCAGAAGGATGCTACGCTCTTCAGTTATTATATCAGCGTTATGGTAATCCACGTGGTTTTGACAAGCCAAGTTTGGGACTGACTCATGCCGGAAACAGAGGTAAATGGGAAGCAAGACGAACCTTGGCATTCATAACGGCATTCTTGAGGATCATTGTTTGCCCACGAGACGACAAGAAAATAGAGATAGGTCTCGTGGGGATGGTTGACGTCGCAATGAAAAGGGCTGACAGCACTATAGTTCCCCCGATCTTATCAGAAATGTACCGAGCATTGACTGTGTGTAAGGAGGGAGGAAGTTTTTTCCAAGGTTGCAATCTATTACTTCAATTGTGGATGCAAGAGCATCTCTGTCATCGGGTGGGGTATATGAACTACGGGCTGACTGGCTTAAGCTACATTGAAGAGTTTGAGAAGCGGGTAACAGGTGTCGTGTTCCCCGAGGGTACTGAAGATTGGTTTGTACGACTGAGATCCCTGACGGCAGACCAAATTGAACGGGCATTCGGGTGGTTTCCCGCCACTGAAGCGGTATGCATGTCGGCAAAAGAACGTTATGTTCCTCTGATGGGTGTCCGTAGTATCCAGCCATACGCTCCCCATCGGGTATTACGTCAATTGGGAAGGTTCCAGGTTGTCCCTGATGATGAAGATTTGAGCAAATATGTCATCGAGCTAAGTCTAAAAGCCACGCTCCCGGAAGATACAATTCGCCAGTTGTGGCACGAATGTAGATTCCTTAAGCCCAAAACTATGGTATGAGATTTGGCCAAAGGCGAGGTAGACCCAAAGTATGATGCATGGTTCGGGAAAAGATTCCAGACTCATCAGAGGCCTGCTAAAAGGGCCCATGTCCAACAATTCATGGATGACTCGCAAGAACAATGGGTTTGGCTGGCAAGAGAAGAAGGCTATCGGGTTGAAATTGGTAAGCTGAAACAGCAGATTGCGGACCTGAAATATGAAAATAGCTTGCAAGTTGATGCTGATGCGGGAGAAAAGAACAGGTTGACCCAAGAAAACAAGGCCCTGAAAGCCCAAATTCGACGAGTTAGAACGGATGCCAACAACCAATAGAGAAGTCAGGCCGACAAAAGAATGATAGCTGGGTTGAGAAATCAAGTCATTAAAAGCCGAGAGGGTTTGGAAAGGGCAGAAGCTAGCATAGCAAGAATTCGAGCCAGATGGGAAAAAGGTACAGTAGCGCGAACAAAGCACCTGCGGCAAGTAAAGAGGGATTATGAAGGGACCATTGCTATATTAAGAGTAACAAATTCCACTCCCAAAGAACGGGTCTTTAAACAAGCCCGAGATGCCAGAACTGACAAGAAGCGCTGCTATGAGTTGATGGAACGAATGGAAGAACAAATGGATAAGTTCCAGGATCAACTTGTTGCTAACGCTCAAGTGTTGGGAGCAAAGAATCAACGAATAGAACAATTGCTTATGGAAAGGGATAGAATCAGGGGTAGAATCGAAGAGATCGGGCACTACATCACCATGAGGAGCCTAGCATGTGAGGAAATGCCCTGTACTACCCTCTTTGCTTCAGTCATGGGCTACGTCGACCAGATCATGGAAAAATTGAAAAGGTTGCAAAGAGGCCTTGCACCAAAGCCCGCGGAAAGGCCGAACGATGCCCCGCGGGCACCAAAATTCAAAGCTTTAATGTATTCCTAGTCCAAGTCTGTATTTGCTGTTTTTAAGAGTCTGTTGTCTGTGTGTGTGTTTCTCTTTTCATATCAAATTATGCTAGTAGTTCGGAGTCTGTATTTTATTTTTCTTTTTTTTCAAGTGGGTAGTTTGTAATAGCATATTTTGGTAATGAAATGAAAGATTCCAAAATTTGTGTCTTTATTTTTACTTGTGGGCAGAACTACGCACGGTCTGATTCATGCGGGGACATGATATGTAGGCAATCCACATAAGATTCGACCACCGCTAAAAAAGGAAAAAAGAGAAAGTGAATAAAAGAAAAAGAAAAAGAGAGAAAAAGAAATAATGGAAGAAGAGACGCAAATAAAATAAGTCGGGATGATGCATGCGGTCAGAGCAAAGATATGTTAGAAATGGTTGAACTGCCTAGGAACATTGCATCCCCCAACGTGCAATTGCAATATGTGTTAAAACTCTAATGCTGACAAGTTTGTTGTTATTTCCAATTTCGAACAGTTAGCTTAGAACATACTGTCACCATACCATTATCAAACAAGATCTAAAGGGCCTATACCAAAAAGCATGACTAACTCAGAAAACAGTGTTGAGGAGGAAAAGACGGAAAATCAGATGCTGAAGGAGGCAATGGAAAAAATGGAAAAAATGAGACTGGAGATGAACGAAATGCAGCTAGCCTTGGCTAGGGTACAAAAGGGGCCCGAACCACCCGTTACTCCTACTCTCCCACCAGGACACACGCCGGGATACCCTTCCCCCGGCCCTTCGACAAGCTTCCCAAGTCACCACTACTATCAGGGAAGAAATGCCTACGATCCCCAAGCTCCACCGCCCAATCAGAACCCTCATCCACCAAATGTTCCTGTTTTTGTGGCACCCCCACCAGCCACGCTGCATAGATCATCCAGTGAGCCGTTGTTTCAGGCTCATGATAACCAATATTACCCCCCTGAACCTACCCTCAAAGCACCCAAACCATATACTTATAATCCTCACTTCAAAATCCCGGTAGAGACTGAAAAGCCGGCTAAGGGCCCAGAGCAGGACGAAGTGCTTCAAAAATTTAAAAGCCTGGAGTAGTCCTTCAGGAATATGCATGGGTTAGGCAATTAGGTCAGTGTAGCTTATAAAGATCTATGTCATTTCCCTGATGTTCAATTACCGACAGGGTTCAAGATGCCAAAGTTTGATCTATACGAGGGGCACGGTGATCCAATGGCACATCTGCGAGGTTTTTGCAGCAAGATGAGAAGAGCAGGTGGTAAAGATGAGCTGCTGATAGCTTACTTTGGGCAAAGTCTAAGTGGGTCTGCACTGGAATGGTACACAAGACAAGATCCTAGCAGGTGGTATACCTGGGACGATCTAGCATAAGCATTTGCAGGTCATTTCCAGTACAAGCTTGAGATCGTCCCCGACCGTCTCACATTGTTGAAACTTGAGAAGAAGCCGGGAGAAAGCTTCCGAGAATTTGGGTTCCGGTGGAGAGAACAGGCAGCCAGAGTTGACCCTTCGATAAGAGAGGGGGAAATGGTGGACTACTTTGTGCAGACTCTAGAGCCAACTTACTTTGGTCACTTGGTAAAGTCAGTTGGCAAATCTTTCAACGAGGTAGTAAAAATGGGAGGTATGATCGAAGAGGGACTTAAGTCCAACAAAATCCTGAGCTATTCGGCGATTAAAGCAACAACTCAGGCCATCCAGAGTGGCATGGGAGGTGCGCTCGGGAAGAAGAAAAAAGAGGAGGTCGCAACAGTAGAGGCAGGTAATTGGTCCAGATCGAGAGGTCCTTCCCCTCGCTACCAATCCAGACCCCATCACCCAAATTACCCACACACTCCAAATTACCCTCCACAGTCCTTCTACCCACCACAAGTACCACATTTCTCCGTCCATCAGGCCCAGACATATACCCAGCCTCCGGCTCGCCCGCAATGGCACGCGGCGGCTCCACAAAACACATATCCACCTCCACAGAATACATTTCCACCCCCACGAAACACATATCCACCACCAAGGGCCTACAGGAACCCTTTAGGGCCAGGTTTTCGCGGGAATCAGGCTTTCAGAAATGAAGGGATGCGGAGACAAAGAACATTCACTGAGTTGGGAGAAACCTATACTGCTTTGTTCCACAAATTGAGGCAGTTAGGTTTGTTGAGTCCTGTTGAGCCCAGATTGCCAAATCCCCTTCCCCAAAATGTGGACCGCTCGATAAGCTATAAATATTGTTCGGGGGCTCCCGGACATGATACCGAGAAGTATTGGAAGTTGAAACATGCAGTGCAAGATCTTATTGACACCAATAAGATTGAGGTTCAGACACCAGAGGCACCCAATATCAATCAGAACCCGTTGCCAGCACACCATGAAACCCACATGATCGAGCTTGTGCACGAAGGATGGGAGCTAAAGAAACCCTCGCAGACAGTAATGATGATTCGTGCCAGTCCAAAAGAAAAGTCGACCGGTGGAGAAGAGGTGGTACAGTTGAAAAAGGTAGACGTCAAGCTAGTGGTGGTAATGGGGAAGAGTTCGTCTGTTGTTGCAAAGAATCCAGAGCCTGCCAAAGTAACGGTACAAGGTATACCAAGCAAGCCAGCATGCATAGGGCCAGTTGTTATCAGGCCAGTAATGCAGACACCGATAATCAGCGAGAAAGTCGTCCCATGGAGCTACAACAAAGCGATGGTAATGTACAAGGGGAATGAGGTTGTGGAAGAAATATGCGAGGCCCAGGGGTTAACTCGTTCGGGAAAGTGTTTTGCTCCCGTAGAGTTAAGAAGGTCCAACCCAGCGGTGATAAAAAACCCGTGACAGAGGAAGAGGTTGAGGAGTTTTTGAAGAAAATGAAGGCACAAGACTACTCCATTGTGGAGCAGTTAAGAAAGACCCCGACACAGATTTCGTTGCTATCTTTGTTGATCCGTTCCAGCGACCATTGCCAGGCACTGATGAAAATCCTGAACCAGGCCCATGTTCTGGATAAAATCTCTGTAAACCACTTGGAAAGGATAGTGCACAAAATCTTCAAGGTAAACCGAGTGACGTTTTCTGATGATGAATTGCCGGTAGAGGGTACAGAACACAACAAAGCTCTCTATTTGACCGTAAAATGCGAAGACTCGGTGGTCAACCGAGTATTGATTGATAATGGGTCAAACACCAACATCTGTACTTTGACTACTCTGAACAAGCTGAAGGTTGATCATGACCGAATTCGCAGGAACAACGTCTGCGTCCGAGGTTTTGATGGGGGTGGTACTGACACGGTAAGTGATATCATACTGGAATTAACCATTGGTCCAGTCGAATTCACCATGGAATTCCAAGTGGTAGACGTGGCAGTATCATACAATCTTCTATTGGGGCGACCCTGGATCCATGCCGCCAAAGCAGTGCCTTCTACATTGCACCGGATGGTGAAATTTGAGTGGGACAGGCAGGAGATAGTGGTGCACGGGGATGATGGTACAGGCGCTGTGGGTGACGCCGTTGTGCCATTCATAGAAACGGAAGACAACAAAGGTCCATGGGTTTACCAGGTTTTTGACACGGTTTCAGTGGATAAAATTTTTGAAGGTGAGGACCTTCCACTTCCCAGAATCGCAGCTGCGACCTTCATGATAGCCTTGGAAATGCTAAACAACGGGTTTGTACGAGGAAAAGGTTTGGGGGTTGATTTGCAGGGTATTTTCCAGCTGGTTTCTTTGCCCAAGAATTTGGATACTTTTGGGCTGGGATTCAAGCCTACAACAACAGATGTAAGACGGGCTCGAAAGTTGAAGAAGAGAGTTTGGGTTCTTCCCAAGCCGGTTCCGCGTCTCTCCAGATCCTTTGTCAGAGCAGGTAGCAGAAGGTTGTCGGTCCCGAAGGTTCTCGGACCACTGATTGGGTCGGATGGAGATTTGAATCAGTGTTTTGAAAGGCTGTTCGCCGACGTCAACGTGATAGAAGCTGGAGAAGGTTCCAGTAGGGCAGATATACAGTTTGTGGGGCCTAGGGCTAATATCAACAATTGGACGGCTACTCCTCTTGCTACCCGGAGGGAGTCTTGGTAGTAGGCTCTGGATTTTTCTTTTCTGGATTATTCCAGAGTTGTAATCTAGTTTTATTTTTGTATTCGGCAAAAGTGTGAAACTCTGTTATCCCGCATTTTAATAAAGTGAAAGTTTTCTCTCTTTATTTTATTTTATTTTAATTCTATTTTCTTCTTTTCTCTTTCTGAACAGTTCTCTTTATACTGGTTTAATGACATGGCATGCACAACGGATCTTCAATCTAGTCTAAAAAATCAATCTGATTCCGAACTAATTGTACAAGAGGTCAATTATGATGATGAATCGGAATACGATGAGGATGAAGCCTTTGAAGAGATAAACAGAGAATTAAGCCAGTTCGAAGAGAAACCCAAGCCCAATTTGAATGACACTGAAGCTATCAATTTAAGGGATGCAGATGATGTCAGAGAAACCAAAATAAGCATCCACATTGAGCCAAACATAAGGGAGGAACTAATCAAAGCACTTGTTGAATTCAAAGACATTTTTGCATGGTCGTATGATGACATGCCGTGTTTAGGCACTAATTTATTGGTTCACAAATTGCCCACTGACCCGACATGCCCTCCCGTCAACCAGAAATTGAGGAAGTTCAAAACAGACATGAGTGTGAAGATTAAAGAAGAAGTAACCAAGCAGCTACAAGCAAAAGTTATTCAGGTCACTCGATATCCTGATTGTTTGGCTAATGTGGTGCCAGTGCCGAAGAAAAATGGGAAGATCAGAGTGTGTGTCGATTATCGCAATCTAAACAGGGCAAGCCCAAAGGACAACTTTTCGTTACCCAACATCTATATCTTGATCGATAATTGTGCCGGACGTGAGATCGGGTCTTTTATGGATTGCTATGCGGGGTATCACCAGATTCTAATGGATGAAGAAGATGCGGAGAAGACGGCTTTCATTACGCCGTGGGGGACTTAATTTTACCGGGTAATGCCGTTTGGCTTGAAGAACGCTGGGGCAACGTACATGAGAGCAATGACTACTGCGTTTCATGATATGATACACAAAGAGATTGAGGTGTACGTAGATGATGTGATCATAAAATCCAAGCGTTAGGAAGACCACGTAGCAGACCTAAGGAAGTTTTTCCAAAGGCTTCGAAGGTACGATATCAAGCTCAACCCGGCCAAATGTGCATTTGGTGTTCCATCTGGAAAGTTGTTGGGATTCATCGTCAGTCGGCGAGGCGTTGAATTGGACCTGTCAAAGATCAAATCCATCCAAGAATTGCCACCGCCGAAGAATAAAACAGAAGTAATGAGTCTGTTGGGAAGGTTGAATTATATCAGCAGGTTCATCACTCAACTCACGGCGACTTGTGAACCCATTTTTTGGCTACTGAAGAAAGATGCTGCGGTAGAATGGACGGCAGAATGTTAGGAAGACTTCGACCAAATCAAGGGGTATCTATCAAACCCACCTGTGTTGGTCCCACCTGAACCGGGAAGACCGTTGATTCTCTATCTAATGGTGCTGGAGAATTCATTTGGTTGCATACTGGGGCAACATGATATCACAGGAAGGAAGGAGCAAGCCATCTATTATTTCAGCAAGAAGTTTACAGTTTATGAGGTTAAGTACACTCAACTTGAGAAGACATGTTGCACCCTAACTTGGGTGGCACAGAAGTTGAAGCATTATCTGTCGTCATATACTACTTACCTCATTTCACGCCTGGATCCATTGAAGTGTATTTTCCAGAAGCCTATTCCCACATGGAGATTGGCAAAATGGCAGATATTACTCACAGAGTTCAACATCGTCTATATGACGAGGACGACCATGAAAGCCCAAGCATTGGCCGATCACTTGGCTAAGAATCCTGTTGATGAAGAATACGAGCCATTGAGGACGGATTTTCCTGATGAAGAAGTGATGCATATAGATGAGTTGGAATTATCTGAGGATCCAGGTTGGAAGCTTTTCTTTGATGAAGCTGCAAATGCGAAGGGAGTTGGAATTGGAGCTGTACTTATTTCTGAAATAGGACATCACTATCTTGTTACGGCTCAGCTACTTTTCTATTGTACCAACAACATGGCTGAATATGAGGCATGCATTTTGGGCTTACGGTTAGCTGCAGACATGGATGTCCAGGACGTCTTGGTCTTGGGAGACTCAGACCTCCTGGTGCATCAGATCCAGGGTGAATGGGAAACACAGGATTTGAAGCTTATACCATATCGACAATGTTTGCACGATCTGAGCAAGCGATTTCGATCAGTGGAGTTCAGACACATCCCAAGAGTTCACAATGAGGTTGCCGATGCTTTGGCCACTTTAGCATCGATGTTGCACTACCCAGACAAGATTCATGTTGACCCGTTGCATATTCAGGTTCGTGATCAGCATACTTATTGCAACATGATAAAGGAAGAAATGGATGGCGAGCCATGGTTTTATGATGTCAAGGAATACCTCAGGATGGGGATATACCTGGAGCAGGCCACAGGAGATCAAAAGAGAGCCATTCGACAGTTGGCAAATGGATTCTTTCTCAGTGGAGGAGTGTTATACAAAAGAACACCAGATTTGGGATTACTGAGATGTATAGATGCTGATCAAGCCACGATAGTGATGACAGAGGTACATGATAGAGTTTGTGGGCCACATATGAGCGGATATGTATTGGCGAAGAAGATTCTTCGAGCAGGATATTATCGGCTCACTATGGAGCATGATTGTATCAGTTTCGTGCGGAAATGCCATCAGTGTCAGATACACGGAGATCTGATTCATTCTCCACCGACTGAATTGCATACAATGTCAGCACCTTAGCCCTTTGTTGCATGGGGCATGGATGTCATTGGACCTATTGAGACGGCAGCTTCAAACGGTCATAGGTTCATTCTGGTAACCATCGACTATTTCACCAAATGGGTTGAAGCTAAGACTTTTAAGTCGGTAACCAAGAAGGCGGTAGTGGATTTTGTTCATTCCCATATCATCTGTAGATTTAGGATCCCAAAGGTGATCATCACGGACAATGGTGCTAATCTTAACAGTAGTTTGATGAAAGAAGTATGTCAACAGTTCAAGATTACACATCGTAATTCCACCCCGTATCGTCCCAAGGCGAATGGCACGGTTGAGGCAGCCAACAAGAACATAAAGAAGATATTGAGGAAGATGGTAGAAGGGTCCAGGCAATGGCATGAAAAGCTACCATTTGCGTTGTTGGGTTATTGCACTACTGTTCGTACTTCAGTAGGTGCAACTCCTTATTCATTGGTATACGGAACTGAAGCAGTGATACCAGCTGAAGTTGAAATTCTGTCCCTTTGGATTGTCGCTGAGGCTGGGATTGATGATGATGAATGGGTCAAAGCCCGATTGGAGCAGTTGAGCTTAATTGATAAAAAGAGATTGGCAGCGGTATGTCATGGCCGGTTATATCAAAAGAGGATGGAAAGAGCATATAATAAGAAGGTACGTCCCAGGAAATTTGAAGTGGTGCAGCAAGTATTGAAGCGGATCCTCCCACATCAGGCCGAAGCAAAGGGCAAGTTCGCCCCAAATTGGCAAGAGCCGTTCATTGTGACCAGGGTGTTATCCAATGGCGCTTTATGTTTGATAGATGTCGAGGGAAGATGCGTCGACATGGCTATCAATTCTGACGCATTCAAGAGATATTATGTGTAATTCCTTTGATTGTAATTGTTGTTTGTTTGTTTGTTTGTACTAGGCATTTATCGGATAATGAAATGACGGAGACAATTCTTTCTTCTACCCAAAGCACTTTAACCTTTGCTTCCCCCTTTGAGCCTTATTTATTCTTTCATACCCCTCTCTTGGAATCACTAATGAAGATGAAAAAAGAGAGAGAGAAGAAAAGAAGAAAAGAAAAGAAGGAAAAATAATAACAAGAACAAAAGAAAAGTCATAAGAAAAACAAAGGAATCGAGTGAACTACGTTCGACCTGATTCCTCAAAGAGGATACGTAGGCACCTCACGGCTCGGTCATAGTGTAATAAAAATCAAAAATCCCCCAAGCAAGAAAACTGGGGCAGAAGTTATGTTTTGAATTTTGGAAAAAGTTTGATTCCAAGAGTTGTAATGTTTTACCCGTTAAATTTATTTTGAATCTTTTGATATCCTTTTCTTTTAGCCCCACACAAAAACCCATATTTGATGTCCAAAAAAGACCTCCCGATCAGTATCCGAGAGGTGCCAAGTAAGGCAAATGAAAGCCGAGAATAACACACTGATCCCCGACTGAAAGAGGATCATGAGCTGAAGGAATTGATAGCCAAAAGAATCCCCAGTAGAGAGAATCTTATCGGTAACACTCCAATCCCCAGCTAAGAAAGAAAAATAAAATGAGAGCGTCTTATCGGTGAAAACCTTCACGGGCACCATAAGGCGACGAAAGCTGAGAGAAACAAAATGAGAGAATCTTATGGTGAAAACCTTCACAGGCACCATAAGGCGATGTGAGTTGAGAGAAATGAGAGAGTCTTATTAGTGAAAACCCCTCGAAGGGCACTATGAGGTGACAAGATAATTTTGGCGAAAAGGATCCGTCAAGGCATCGAGCAATGCAGAAATCCGCATTCGGCAGAGAATTGGGTGCCTGCTCATCCCCAGCAAAATGAGGTCATCAGAAAGATGGATTGACAAATAGACTGGGTTGGCTAGATCCGGAATGCACGACATAATCATTGGGATCGTTTATACCATTCAGATAAGTTCTTTTCCTTTTCTTCTCCCCAGCATTTATTCAGAAAGACTTTTTTCTTTTCTATCTTTTGAAGTCATCACTTTTCATTTCTTTCTTTAAAGACTTTTTTCCAGCAGTTTGCTTTTGAGAAAGATTTTTCAGAGCTTACTACCAGTTTCCAAAACAGTGCAAAGCAAAATGTGAATAGGACAGGCCAAAGATAAGGCAATAAAATGAAAAAGACGTTTGTTGCAAGACCAAATGATGAATTGGTCTAGAATTTCAGGGAAAGCATGGAGAAAAGTAGGAAAAAAAAACAACAGTTGATGAAATTTGTGAATGAGGATCATCGGGAAGAAGGAGGATCCCTGACAGATTTTCGACCAAGTCCCAAGAGGGTCGGACAACACAGGGCGGGGAAGCAAGAAAGGGAAAAACTATCCCCAGCAGGAATATCATCCCCAGCAAATAGTAATATCCCCAGCAAGTTTTGATAATGAAACACAGAGCAGGGAAAGGGGAAAAGGAAAAACCATCCCCCACAAGAGTAGCACGACCACTCACCACGTTCTAAACTAACAAATTTTTCTTTGATTTAGACAGGGACGAAAGCTATGTCCATATCAAGATCTCTACATCATATCAAGCTCTTTGCACTGCATCAATCTTTGTAATTACCAAATCAAGCACCACATGTCAGGTTTGTCCACCTTCAAATAGGATATGATGGGTCTATCCGCCCTCAAATAGGATATGATGGGTCTATCCGCCCTAAAATAGGATATATTGGTTCTATCCACCCTAAAATAGGATATTTCGATTCTATCCGCCCTCAAATAGGATATTTCGGTTCTATCCGCCCTCAAATAGGATATTTCGGTTCTATCCGCCTTCAAATAGGATATGATGGGTCTATCCGCCCTCAAATAGGATATGATGGGTCTATCCGCCCTCAAATAGGATATATTAGTTTTATCCGCCCTCAAATAGGATATTTCGATTCTATCCGCCCTCAAATAGGATATTTCGATTCTATTCTCCCTCAAATAGGATATTTCGGTTCTATCCGCCCTCAAATAGGATATTTCGGTTCTATCCGCCCTCAAATAGGATATTTCGGGTCTATCCGCCCTCAAATAGGATATGAAGGGTCTATCCGCCCTCAAATAGGATATGATGGGTCTATCCGCCCTCAAATAGGATATTTCGAGTCTATCCGCCCTCAAATAGGATATTTCGATTCTATCCGCCCTCAAATAGGATATTTCGGTTCTATCCGCCCTCAAATAGGATATTTCGGGTCTATCCGCCCTCAAATAGGATATTTAGGGTCTATCCGCCCTCAAATAGGATATGATGGGTCTATCCGCTCTCAAATAGGATATTTCGGTTCTATCCGCCCTCCAATAGGATATTTCGGTTCTATCCGCCCTCAAATAGGATATTTCGGTTCTATCCGCCCTCAAATAGGATATTTCGGTTCTATCCTCCCTCAAATAGGATATTTCAGTTCTATCCGCCCTCAAATAGGATATTTCAGTTCTATCCGCCCTCAAATAGGATATTTCGATTCTATCTGCCCTCAAATAGGATATTTCGGGTCTATCCGCCCTCAAATAGGATATTTCGGATCTATCCGCCCTCAAATAGGATATTTCGGGTCTATCCGCCCTCGAATAGGATATTTCGGGTCTATCCGCCCTTAAATAGGATATTTTGGTTCTATCCGCCCTCAAATAGGATATTGAATTTAATCCTTCCTCAAAAGGACATTTAATTTAGTTCGACCCGAGTGGTCCTACTTGTATAAACACTGCCAAAATATATATTTCATAAATCATTGCCAAATGTATTTTATTTTCAAAGTTGTTGTTGAAGTCAAGAGCCTGCCTGAAGAGAGGAATGGCGTTTTATTTTCAAGTTCAAGTCAGAAGGCAATAAAGCGGAGGGTTACAACAAAAAACCCCCAGCAAAAATTCCACTACAGAAATCAAAAGAAAGACTACAAGTCAAGTCAGGAAGAAAAAGCACCGGAAGAAACACAAGCTGACAAGAAAGCAAGGCAACAAGAGCAAATCGGAAATAGATAAGATTTTGTAATTCCTAGTTTAGTCTAGCTTCTTGTTTTTCTTTGAGCACGGTGTAATAAGGAGATCGGTAAGCAGTGGTAGCAGCATGCAACAACAATAACAGCAAAGTCATAGTCCCATGGTAGTTCCAGCTACCAAAACTTCCCGAACTACATTGACCTGATTCCCTTTTAGCCAGGGATATGCAGGAAATCTTTGAAGCAAAGGTTCGGTCAAATCTTTCAAAAAATGCTTCACACGAAGTACTCGAACGGGCAAAAATCGCTCATATTCGCTCACTTTATCTTTGCACGAAAACTCTTCGTGTTTTCGGATAAAGAGGGGCAGCTGTGAGCACGTGATTTTTGCTTCACGAAAACTACTCCAAAAGAAATCAAAAATAAAACAAAT
>MU781643.1:0-10337 GCA_026770625.1 Nicotiana glauca
TGGGGTGCTGGCACACCCTTGACCAGCCTATCAGCTTAAAGATTGGGGAGTTAGGACTTGTTGAAGGTCAGGTTCAGCCCTGGACAGCAATTTGGATGCTGCCAGGCTATACCTTAACATAGAATCCATAGGGTAATAGGGTATGGGGATTCATATTGGAAGCAAGATATAAGGAAAGAGCAGGTAAATGCTCCACCTAGAGGATAGGGGGGTCAAAAACTCAGTTCATGGACAACAATTCTTGTTGCCATGCCCTAAGTCCCCACTTTCAAACACATAGGGGTAATGGGATAGGGAGCAAGAGTTCACAATAAAGAGAAGCAAGCAGTAGCATATAGGCATATTAAGTTCAATGCTAAACTTTTACAAAAATAGACATGGATACAAAGACTGTAAGTAAATACATTGGGGTGATGCTGAGAATTAAGTTAGGACATACCAGTTTCAAAGAGATAAATAAAGAGAAAGTAGTAGTCTTGTGAAAGCCAAAGTGCATACAAGAAGCAAAAATACTTTTAAGTCCAGAAAAGAATTGTGATTGTGTAGTTTTAAGTGTGCTCAATCGTGATTGTTGTGAAAAGAAAAAGGGATGTGTATTTATAGTGTAAAAGTCATGAGAAATAAGGTAAGAAAATAATAGAAGCCTGATTGTCAATCAATTACATAAGGCTCCCTTTAATTAAGGGATTCAGATTCAAACGGTATAAACCAATTAAGGAAAGGAACTAACCAAACCATTTTGTGTAAAGTAGCAAATTAGAGGCAAATACATAAAGGTTATTTAGGGACGGGGTTTCTGAAAGTAAACGATTTGTGCAAATAAGGCAAGGGAATCAGCTAACAGCTAGGAAATCAGAGATCAAAGATTTGGTATGAATGAACCAAGTTTGGAAGGTGGGAAAAGGTTTTAACTTTAGAAAAATTAGTAACAATCAATTAGACCTATTAAAAAGGAATTCTGAATCAATCACTAATTTAAAAACCTCTTTGAAGAAAGAATCATCATATATAAAAGCATACAGATACGTTGAACATGAAGAAATTTGTCATGCTATTCAATAGAAGAGTCTAGTGTAGGAGAATCAGAATTGTGTGCAAACGAGAAAAAATTCACACTTAGAAATAGGTCATAGTCTGATCATATAACAAGACTCGGATGAAATCCCCCAACTTCTAGGGTTTCTAACTCGAGTCAAATATAGAGATGAGGAGGCAACAGGCTCAGGATTTCTTTTCAGAAACTCATGAGAAAACATGCAAACAAATAGAAAGATCAAGCAAACATAGTGAAGAAGCTAATTCGAACATGATGAGAGAACAATTGATAGTAGAAGAAACAGTAGAAGAAACACATGCTTAAGCAGGTAAAATAGCGAGAACACTTAAGAACATGGTAGAAGGATACAGCAGGAGAAACACATCAGATCATCGTGGAAGAAAATAGCAGAACATAGTGAAAAAGCTTGCGAGAACACAGCACAGAAAACACAGTAGAAGAATACAAGAACGGGGTATAGAAAACATAGTAAAGAACATTCAAGCACGGAGTATAAAACTCAATAAAAGAACATGATAAAAGAAAAGGTATAAGAACACAGTAGAAAGCAAGTGAGATAACGATATAGGAAACACAGTAGGAGAAACAATACGAATAATAAAGAAAAAAAGATCATAAAACACTTAAACACTTTTCGAAAAACCCTAAATCGGAAAAGAAGGGTTTTGAAAGTAATTTTCAAAAGAGAAATTATAGAAATCATTTGAAAACTCAAGTATAGCATAGATACAAAACGAAAAAAAATTGGAGAAAACCTCGAAATGTTAAGGTTTTAAAGGAACCCTAGAATGAGAAATGCTTGGAAACGTCACCGATCGGAGTCGGAGAAAGCCGGAATCAGAATCAGAAGGCTAGGATATGCCGAAGCAAGGCCGGAGATGCCATGAAATTAAAGGTATGAGAAGATCGGAGAGGGAGTCATCGAGGTCAAACCTCAAAACTTCGAACAACCATGGCGTACTGGTGAAGATAGGTGGATACCAACTATCCATAGCCTGGTAAGCCATGGATTCCGGTGAGGTTATAATCGGAGAGGATGAGACAGGCTAGGGTTCCAAGGAACCTTCGAGAGAGTTTGAAAGAGGGAGAGTATACAAAGGCGGCGGGCCAAATAAAATGAGGGGATTAGGTTAAGTTAGGGGAATTAAAAAAGTTAAGGTCTAATCATGGTCGTTGATCCAAATGATCAACGACCTGGATTAAAAGATTGTCCGGGCGGGTTAATTGGTTGGCTCGGGGGTCAGGTTAAATTAGAATTGGTCCGATTCAATTGGGTGTTAGGATTGGGCTAATTAGAGGGTCAATTTTGGCTATAATTAAAATGCAAATTTGGCTGCAATTGAAACAAATTTGTGCTAAATATTAAATAGCCAGTTTTTCCCTTTTATTTTATAAAATTATTAAAAAAATGATTCTGAAATTAAGTTAAAAGTACTGAACCCATTAATAATACACAAAATATTAATTAAAATATATTGAAACCAAATTTACAATTATGGAAATGCTATTAATCTTAAAATAGGCTAAAATTGTAATTGTATGCAATTTAGCTTTAAAATACCATATAAATTTAGAGAAGGTCCATAGTTCCCGATACTCTATTCATCCAAGCACCACAAAGATGTATCAGGATTTGTGGCAACATTATTGATGGCGTTGAATGAAGAAGGATATCATTGCATATGTGGCTCGATATTTGAATTGACAGCAGGTGAAGTATGAGCATCAGAGGCCTGGTGGATTTTTTCAGAGGATTGAGCTTCCCGAGTGGAAGTGGGAGAGGATTACTATGGACTTTGTTACTGGGCTTCCGCTGACTCGAAAGAAGTTCGACGCAGTATGGGTCATTGTTGAGAGGCTGATCAAGTCAGTGCATTTCATTCCTATGGCAATTTCTTATTCATCCGAGAGATTAGCTGATATTTATATCCGGGAGATTGTTCACCTTTATGGTGTGCTCGTATCTATCATTTCGGACTAGGTACGCAATTTACCTCCCGCTTCTGGAGAGGAGTTCAGCGACAGTTGGGCATATAGGTTGAATTGAGCACAGCATTTCATCCCTAGACGGACGGGCAATCCGAATGGACCATTCATATTTTGGAAGATATGCTCCCAGCTTGTGTTATTAACTTTGGAAGTTCGTGGGATCAGTTCTTGCCTTTAGTAGAGTTTGCCTACAACAACTGCTACTAGTCGAGCATCCAGATGGCTCCTTATGAGGCTTTATATGGTAGGCAGTATCGATCTACGATTGGATGGTTTGAGCCAGGAGAGGCTCGATTGTTGGGTACAGATTTGGTTCAGGAGGCCTTGGACAAGGTCAGGATCATTCAAGATAGGCTTCGTTCAGCTTAGTCCAGACAAAAGAGCTATGCAGATCATAAGGTTTGAGATATAGCTTAGATGGTTGGTGAGTGGGTATTGCTCCGGGTGTCGCTTATGAAGATCGTGATGAGGTTTGGGAAGAAGGGCAAGCTTAGCCCTAGATTCATTGGTCGAGTGGGAGAGGTGGCTTATAGACTTGCATTGCTGCCTAGATTATCAGTCGTGCATCCAGTTTTTCATGTGTCCATGCTTTGGAGGTATCACGATGATCCAGTCTACGTGTTAGATTTCAGCACTGTCTAGTTGGATAAGGACTTATCTTATAAAGAGGAGCCGATAGCTATTCTAGATCGACAGGTTCGTCAGTTGAGATCCAAGAGTTTCCCTTCTGTTCGTGTTCATTGCAGAGGTCAGCCTCCTGAGGCATCGACCTGGAAGTTCGAGTCTGATATGCGGAGTCGTTATCCTCATCTTTTTCCCGACTCAAGTACTTCTTTCTTTTGTCAGTTCGAGGACGAACGGTTGTTTTAGAGGTCGAGAATGTGACAACCCAAAGGGTCATCACCTGTTTCTAATTGAAATTTGTGTCTCCGAGGCCTTGAAACCCTCATTTAAGGTTGCCTTAATTTGCATGCGCAGTCCGGGCGCATAGCCAGAAAGCTTAAATATGAAATTCTGTAAAGAATGCTAAGTTTTGATATTAAAATGAATAAATTTGACTTCGGTCAATATTTTCGGTAAACGGACCCGAACCCATGATGTGACTATCCTAGAGGGTCCGCAGGAGAAAAATGGGACTTGGGAGTATGTCCAGAATCGAATTTCGAGGTCCCAAGCCCGAGAAATGAATTTTTGAGTAAAAATTGTTTTTTGAAAATGAAATATGAGTAGAAAGTGATGGTATCGGGCCCGTATTTTGGTTTTGGTGCCTGGTATAGGTCTTATATACTGTTTAAGCATTTTCTGTAAAGTTTGGTTGAAAACGGATGTCGTTTGACGTGTTTCGGACTTGAAATGGAAAATTTGATGTTTTATGAAATTTGGAAGAAATCATGGATTTGGAGGCTTAATTCGATGTATATGATGTTATACTTGCGATTTGATCTCATGAATAAGTCCGGAGGATGCTTTTGAGGTTGTGTGTATGTTTGGTTTGGAGCCCCGAGGGCTCGGGTGAGTTTTGGATAGGCTACGGGTTGCATTTTAGAACTTGGAAATTGCTGGTATAATCTGACCTGCAGGCTCGCAAATGTGAAGATTTGCTCGTAAATGCGAGATAGTCCAGACCTGAACCTCCATCGCAAATGCGATAATTTACTTCGCAAATGCAAAGGTGCATATAATGGCCAGGGATTGCAAATGAGATCATTATGTCACAAATGCGGAACTGGGACTGTCGCAAATGCGATATTTTTGGTCGCAAATGTGAAGTCCCCCATTTTGGTCAGTGTTCGCAAATGCGAACAAAACTTCGCAATTACTATATCAGGTCGGGGTTCGCAATTGCGAACCCCAGTTCGCAATTCCCATATCTGCAACCTGCATTTTTCATACTTAGTCGAATTTTAAGACATTTTCACCCCATTTTCAAAACACCACTCCTTTGGGTGATTTTGGACTTTTTGGGCAAAACTTTGGAAAACTCATTTTCATGCATTGGGGTTGATTCATTTAGTGTTTATTAATATAATTAAGCAATTTATGATTAGATACGAGTGAATTGGTGGCGGAATCGAGGGGTAAAGCTATAATTGAGGCTTGAGCTGAGTTAAAAGCATCGAGGTAAGTGTTTGGTCTTACCTTAGCTTGAGGGATTAGGAGTTGAGTCATAATTTCTACTTGTTTTGTGTTGAGTACGACATATGGGCACGGTGACGAGTATCCATGCGTTGGTATCGAACATGACTGTGGGTCTTAAATTAATAATTTTGTATTCTTAATTGATCATATGAAATTTATGATTGATGATATGAAGATTTGGAGTAAGGGCTTAGTTTACTTCCGTGGACTTTAGTTGTGACTGAATATTGGTATTAGTCGTGCCAAGTAGAAGCTGAATAGGATTAGTTATAGCTGACTCTCCCTTGTCGGGATGTTTGACTTGTTGTTATTTTTCCCCTTGCCGGGAAGTTATTATTTTGCTTTGTTGCCTTGTCGGGATTGTATTGTATTTTGTGTTGGAAGTAATGGGAGCGGGTGGTACGCCTACCACAAGTGATATTAAAAAGGGAGCGGGTGGTACACCTACCACAAGTATTATTGAAAAGGGAGCGGATGGTACGCCTACCACAAGTGATATTGAAAAGGGAGCGGGTGGTATGCCTACCACAAGTGATATTGGAAAGGGAGCGGGTGGTACACCTACCACAAGTGATATTGAAACGGGAGCGGGTGGTACGCCTACCATAATTTATTGAGAAATGAGATCGGGTTGCACGCCTGCAACAAGATGAGTATTGAAAGTGAAAGATGTTTTATCTATTCTTATTCGTGTTAGCAGCTTAATAGTTGAATTTCATTACCATTTCTTAAGGATTCTACTTATTTTGCTCTCCCCAAAGAATGTTCCCCCTCCCCAGTTTTACTTGTTCATTCCGGTTATTTTGTTCACCATATATTATATAATTGCACAGGTTTATCTAGAGTCTGGTCCTAGCCTCGTCACTACCTCGCCGAGGTTAGGCCAGACACTTACCAGCACATGGGGTCGGTTGTGTTGATGCTATACTCTGCACTTATGTGCAGATACCGGAGCAGCATTTGAGTAGCAGCATTAAATCGGGAGCCAAAACTTCAGTCCACCGAGACCTGAGGTAGCCTTGCAGGCATCTGCAGGCCCGGTGTCTCCTCTATCTTACTTTTCACTTTGTTATCTAATGTATCCAAGACAAACAAATGTTAAATTTCTTCAAACAGTTGTATTTAGTACTCTTAGTGGTCTGTGAGTGATGTGACACCAGCTCTTGGGAAGAGATATATGACAGTTTCCGCATTATGGTTCAGCTTATTTAATTTAAGACTTCCGCATTAATTTTATGTTCCTGCTGTGGTTTAATTATTTAACACCTGTCGATATGTTTGATAACCATGGATTAAAAATAAAGGAGTTAGGAATATATGAATGTGGCTTGCCTAGCTTCTACTAGTAGGCGCCATCACAATCCCCGAGGGTGTGTAAGAGTATGCGTGTTGAACTGAAGGTTCAAGGTTGTCTTAAGTGCAGGAGGGTCGTGCCCCTTTTATAGTGCAGCAAACAAGTTAGAAAAGGTAAGGAAATAACATTGAAATCAATCTCCCTTTAATTAAGGGATTCTGATTTCAAACGGGTAAAAGTCGATTAAGGAAAGACTTAGTCAAAAAATATTTTCGAAGCAGTACAATAAAGGGTAAATATATAGAAGTTATTTAAGGTAAAAGTCCAATGGTACATGGTTTGTGTAAAATAAGAAAAGGGAATCAATCAAAGAACCAGTAAAATCAAAGTGGAAGGCTTTGTTCGAATGAACCAAGTCGGGAAAAGGTAAAGATGGTTCAATTAGAGAAACTCAATAACAATCAGTCAAACCCCATTAAAGGAATTCAGAATCAATTAGTAGTTGGCAAAACCTTTTTGAAGGAAGAATTTCTCATATATAAAGCAGACAAATCAAACAAAAGGAGTCGTCATGTTACTTAGAAAAGAGTCTAATATTGAAAGGTTCAGAATCATAAGCAAAGGGATACAAGTTCAGTTTATAGACTCATAGTGAGTCTGAGAGTCTAGGGTTCTAATGCATAACCATAGTCCAAACACCAAATCATACTTGCCAAAGAAAATCCCAAATCCTAGGGTTTCAACTCGAATTAGAAGCAGAGACGAGAATACAAATAACAGGCTCAGAGGTCGCTTTCAGAGACTCATGAGAGACCAACAGATATGATAGCAGATCTGAGGCAACAAGGTGAAAAAGTTGATTTAAGAGCATAAAAGAACATGTTTAAGAAAAGTTTGAAACTTAAGTAAGTTTAGAAGAGAAAAGGGTGATGTAAACTTTTTAAGAAACAGTAGATGAAACACGTTTAGAAAGAACACAAACAGAGTCCAGTAAAGCAAACAAAATCAAAGAACTCAACAGTAAACTCATATAGTAGAAGGGTAGGGAAAACATAACAAGGATTAGCATGTGAGCATATGAGTAACATGTATAGCAGAAAAAGAAAAGCAGAAGAACAACACATGCGTAGTAAAAAGAAGAAAGAAAACATACAAGCATAATATAGGCAAACACCCATAATGAAAAGAGAAGAAAGAGTGAGAATGATATTTTGAAAACCTTTTAGAAACTCTAAATAAAAAACAAACGATTTTAAAAAGAAAATTTGGGGAAAATACTTTAAAAGTCGAGTAGAAAACAAATATATCACAGATCTTAAGAAAATAAATAGAGAAAACCTCGAACAGCTTAGGGTATGAGAAAGGCTTGAAAGATAAATCAGATCTTGAGTCGAAGAGGTCAGGAATCAGGCTTCTCGACCAGGATACGCCGGAGCAAGACCGGCGATCGCCGTGAAAACTTGAGTTGGCATAGTTCTGGATGAAGACCTTCGAGGTCTGGCCTTGATTCTTCAAATATTGAGCACAGAGGAGTAATAGGGAGTGAGTATAAGGTTACCATGGTCGGAGGAGCCATAATTTCCGGTGAGCTTGAGGTAGGAGATAGTGAGAAAGGCTAGGGTTTCGAGAGAGTTTGAGAGGAGAGGGATTTTAGAGGTGGCTGATAGAAGAGAATGAGGGGGATTAGGGTAGTCTTTGGGAGTTAAAAGGTAAGGAATGATTGTGGCCGTTGATCAAAATGATCAACAGTCTGGATTAAAAGAAAGAGCCGAGCGAGTTAAATTGGTTGGGTCGGGGCCGGGTTGGATTGAAATTGGGTCGGTCCATTAAGGGTTTGAAACTAGGTCAATTAGGGGATCAATTTAGCTATAATTAAAATGCAAATGGGGCTATCAATTAAATAGCCACTTTTTCCTTTTAAATTTATAAAAAATAGTAAAATGATTTTTTGAAATAAATTGAAAGCACTATATTATTTAATAATATATAATCATTAAATTAAAAATACTAGGATAAATTTTATAATTATGAAATGTTGTTAATTCTTAAAATAGACTAAAATAGCAATTATATATAATTTAGCTTTTAAAATACCAAATAAATTTATAAAAACTACCCTAGTTGTATTTTGGTATAAATATGAGAATAAAATAGGTTATTCACCAAAATGATAATTTTGAAAATAATTATTGGTTTTTGTACTGGTAAAATGGGCAATAAATTGCTTTAAAAACCTTTAAAAATTAGGAAAAAATACTAAAACACTTGGGCATACTTATATATGCTATTTTGAAAGCATTTTGTGTATAAAAATACATAGGGAAAAATTGGGTATCAACAACCGCCCCTCTTTACCCGGCAAGGATGAAAGAGTTGTCGGGTACAGATATGATGGCCAATTTGACCGAATGAAATGATTTGAAGAATTTTGACCGAGCTTTGGTTCCTGAGCTGCCTACATATCCCTGGTCTTACAAGAATCAGGCCGTATGTATTTCAGGATCTATCGACCGAATATGCCGATGGAGATTTTCGGGAAAAAAAACGGATGCGACATTTAGGTTAGGAAGGATGGTCAAAGTCTAGCGGGCTGCGGGAACTGGGGCGGGATCACTCCTATTGAGATGACTGTTGCTAGCCGGTTTACCTGCAAATGAGCAATGCGAACATATATTGTGCATACATTTAAACGTGATGCAAGTTCCCGTTGGACCATGAATGTTGCCTTTGGACGGTTAGGATGCCGTCCTCATACCATGACGTCCTGGGCCATGAAGCGTATAATAAAGGATTCACAGGCTATGGAATGATGTTCTCGGGCTATGCGAATGATGCCTCCGAACTATGATGCCTTTGAATAATGATATGCAAAAGATAAAATGGGGTCCTCAGGCCATGGCATGGCATTCTCGGGCTATGAAAATGATGCCTTCGAACAATGACGTCTTCGGACAATTTGGCGATCTTTTAGCCCATGAAATGCGGTAAGTGGCGATATTTTAGCCGATGCAAGGCGTAAATAAAAGGTGGCGGTATTTTAGCCATGCGGAAAAATAAAGTAGCAATGTTTTAGCTGATGCAAGATGTAAATAGAGGTGGCGATATTTCAGCCATGCAAGATGTAAATAAAGCGGTGATATTTCAGCCATTCAAGATGTAAATAAAGCGGTGATATTTCAGCCATGCAAGATATAAATAAAGCGGCGATATTTCAGCCAATGCAAGGTATAAATAAAGTGGCGATATTTCAGCCAATGCAAGGTGTAAAGTGGCGATATTTCAGCCATGTAAATGGAGGTAGAGCATAACCTCGGAAGGTAGAATGGCAGCCTTATGCAATGCAGGGAATGCATATGGAGACAGAGCTTAGTCTCAAAAGGCAGAAAGGTATCCTTATGCAATGCAGGAAATGCAGACGGAGACAGAGCTTAGACTCGGAAGGCAGAAAGGTAGCCTTATGCAAATATAGAAATGCAGATGAGGTAGAGCTTAACCTTGAAAGGCAGAATAGTAGCCTTATGCAATGCAAGAAATGTAGATAAAGGTGAATCTTAACCTCGGAAGGCAGAAAGGTAGCTTTATGCAATGCAGGAAATGCGGATGGAGGTAAAGCTTAATCTCGGAAGGCAGAAAGGTAGCCTTTGCAATGTAGAAATGCGAATGGAGAAAGAGCTTAGTATCGGAAGGCAGAAAGGTAGCTTTATGCAATATAGGAAATGCAGATGGAGGTAGAGCTTAACCTCGGAAGGAAGAAAGGTAGCCTTATGCAATTGTTGCGACCAAAACACTCACGCAAGTGTACGCGATCGACAAGTAATATAGTAGTAAGTAAAGTATCGTTCCCACGAGGAATTGTGA